>PVKZ01003794.1:0-113623 GCA_004027375.1 Macroglossus sobrinus
CCAGCAGGGGCTGGGCGAACGGGCCGTGGGGGGCTCGCTGGATGAACATCGCTCCGTGGTGAAAGGGACACATGAGCATATGGCAGGGTCTTACACACAGTATGCTGGGCGAACAAACCCATCCCTCCAAGGCTACTGTGAGAGGAAGTGGACTCAGCAGGCTGGGCTGCTCAAACCCGAAGGCGTGCTGTCTTCAGGACGGGCTCCCCACCAGCTTTGGGGGATCAGTTGAGCCCCGGAAGGAGTGGCTTTGCAGGCCCAGTTCTCTGGGCCACGCTGACTCAGTGTGACCCCTGGAGGAGCTGAGATGAGCAGCCACGGTCAGCCACAGGAGTACCGCACACCTACCCGACTGACCCTCATCAAAACCCTGGACACGAGGTCCCATGAGCTTCTCTGGGTGACGACACGTTGCATGCACTGTCACATGTCACTGTGGGGAGGATTAAGCACACTGAAGGGCAGCTTCACTGGAGGGGACAACTGGAAGGTCACGCCTGGATTCTCTAGCCGTTTGTCCCCTCAGGCATCTCTGCCTTTTGCTGAGTTTAATCCGTATTCTTTCACCGTGATAAACTGTAACCAGCTTTTCTGAGCCCTGTGAGTGAGTCCCTTCTAGCAAACCATCAAGCCTGAGGGGGGTTTTGGGGACCCTAACACAACTAGATGTTGTATGATTCCGTTTATATGACACTCTACCCAAGGCCAACGTATTTACAATGGGAGGGAGGCGGGGACTCACTGGGAGGGGCATGGAAGGGACCTTCAGGGTGAGGGCAGAGCACTGGATCTTGACAGGATTTGGGGTTACACAGATGGGTGCACTTGTCTAAACTCGGCAAAGGCACACTTGAGGTGTTTGCCCTTCACCGAACATAAATTTTATATCAAAAACACTGTAAACAGATACTGATCCCTAGTTAATGATGAGCTGATGTGTGCCAATACCTGCAATTTATTCTGAAACGCATCAGAGAGATGGGTAGATGGAGGAAGGGATGAGTGGATGGATAACGCAGAAAAGGGGAGAATGTCATTGCTAGAATCAAGGGGATGGGCATACAAATATTCTTTCGGCTTTGCTGTTATGTTTGAAATTTTCCAAAATAAAATGTTTGGGGGGAAAATTCATCGATAGTTAAACTTGAAAACAGATTCGAAGTCTGAAGACATGGGCACCTTTTCACAGAAACCACAGACGCCGGCTCACAGCTGCCGCGGCCTCGTCTGACTCCTGGGTGAACAAAGGCATGCTGAACCCCCCTCTCCTCTCCTCTCGGCCTGTCCCACCCCGCTCCTCCCTTTGCCTGGAGAAGGGAGATTCTCTTTCCTCAGTCGTTCTGTTTCTCTGGGGGCCTGTTCGAGAGACACTGGCAGGGATCCCGGGTCACAGAGGAAGGACTCCGAGAAACACGTTTTCTAAAGGCTGGGCATGTCACCTTCGAACGGCACCCAAGTTACAGATTGGACGCTTGGGCCTTTCGGGGAGCACTGCCACCTGTGGGAGCCCCCGCACCTGCCAGGACGCAGAAAAGAACGCCCGCCTCTGCTGGTGCTTTGTAAATAAAAACACCAAGTGCCGAGGAAGGAAGGAAGAAGACTCAGCGCGACGACAGAGAAACGTCCTGAACTCTGAGGCTCTGCTTATGTCTTTGCTTTTTAAATTTTCAGAAGGCACAAGACGTTTCTGTTCCGTCCCTTTGTTCCAGAAAACTGCCCACGGTGGGTCAAAGTAGCTCTTTTCCTGTATCCAGACTAATATCTGGACGTACACCTTGTGTCATTTGCCAAAGCGGGACTGGTTTTCACAAACACAGTTCAGGCCGCAGGCCAGACATGAGAAACGCACAGACCTCAATCTGCCTCGTCATCCTCTCCCTCCCCTCCCCCTCGCCGCCCTCACCCACCAGAAGCTACTATTTTGCCCGCTTGACATTCCCTGCCCTTCTAGGGACCCTCTGCTATGAGGCCGGGGATGGATGGGGCCCACGGGTTCCCACCCACAGGCCCATGAGCGATGGCAGTGACCCAGGTGTTACCTCTGTGTCCTTCCCAGTGTTTTGGCCCAGGTGGGAGGGATGGCCTCCCCAAGCCCCACCCTGAAAAGGGGGGCGCCTTCACCCGGCCCGGTCCCAGGGCCCGGCAGACCTACCGTCGTGGACAAGCAGGTGTGGCCGAAGGCCTCGCTCCCTCAGGATCCGGCAGGCGGCGGGGGCCGGGGCAGTCACCTCGCCCTCGGCGATGTCGTAGCCCAGCTGCCGGAGCAGCCCCACCAGCTGTCCCCGGGACTTCTGAGACTCGTTGGTGCAGAAGCGCACCTTCAGCCGGGACCGCTTCAGCCTGCAGGCGGGAAGGACAGGAGGAGGGGGCCGTTAGCACATAGTGCAGCGCATGTGGCCTCCGGGGGAGGGGCCTAGGGGGACGCTTCTCCCAGGGCAAGCAGGTCAGCCAGGTCCCTGAGGTGGGCCTCGACTGACCCCAGTGTTCGCACTGGGCTTTCTGAGGTGGAGCAGAGCCTCCTCTCCAGGGGCCCTGAGCTCATTTTCGTCCTCCCTCAGCTTGGCACTGAGACGCCCCCAGGTTCCGCCTGGCCTTTGCCCACGCCTCTCCTTCCCCCCGGGACATGTCCCCACTCCCTGGGCCTGGGACACACCGCCTCTCCACAAGTCTTGATTCTCCCACCTTCAGAAACCCACTCAACACCTGCCCTCCACCACACCATCCCCTGGCCCAAGGCCACCTCTGATCATTTCTAGCAATCTCTCTGTGCCTGTCCACAATAATGAGCACTCACGCGTTGCATCTGAGCTACGTACGCCTAATTACGTCCGGATCCATATTTCCCCCAAAAGGAAGAAGGCGGAGGGGCCAGGCTGAGGTGTGCCTGCTTGTCCTTGTCACCTACGTGCTCCGTGAGGTCAGGACGGGGATCTGTTCCGTTCTCCTCAGCGTCCCCAGTGCCTCACACAGTGCTTGGCACACAGCGGGCCCCCGATTAGCATTTGCTGAATGACTGACCGACCGGTGTCAAGTCCAGTGGCTGATGGCTGTTGAGAGGTACCCGTCCTTATGGCCACCCGACCGTGCCTGCCACTTCCCTGAGGGAGTCCCAGACCTGCAGCCCTCCTCCTCCCCCACAGGCCCCCACAGGCCCCCTCAGAAACAGACAGGACTCAGCGGTGAGAACACCGGTGCCCACGTTCCCGTGGGCCGACAGGTGCCATCTGGGAAGAAACCCGCAGATCCACTGACAAGGGAACGCAGACCCAGAGGCCGACGACGTCTTCATCGGTGGCCCAGGTGAGTCAGTCCTTTCCGAGTATTTGTCTTTCCTAATCAGAGGGTTATGAATTATCAATTAGGCTTAGTGGTTAATTGCCCTTCATAAAGACAGCTTTCGTATTTTTTAATTAGGCGGTTAATTATCGTAACTAATAGCGTCACCTTGCGTGTTATGGACAGATCTCCATCGACGGGCGCCCGGAGTGTGTGATTCACACCCGGGTTAATGGAGCAGTGGAGTGGAGAGGTGCAGGGGGTGCCGGGGGACTCATTATCGCTCGTGAATTATGATGTGACCTTCTCAGAACAGTGAGCAGTCGGTGTGGCCGTGAGAGGGACAGTGCCTCACATCTGCCGTCGCGAACACAACTTCAGATGCCGACAAAAAGATGAGTAAATAAAGGAGCCCGCTTCAGCACACCTCGGCCACTGGTGTCCCCTGAAATTCCAGCGCACGTTCATACAAAACGTCGGCTTTACAATCGGAGGGACGGTTTTGGACTGTCAGTCCCTGAGAAATCTTGTAGGAATGGTCTGGACAAGTCCCCTCCTCATGGGTCTGTCCACTCACGATGCACATCTTTGTCACCAAGGACGCTTCCTGACCACTCAGGACGAGTCCCAGTTCCTCTCCTCATGGTCTGCAGTTAGTGACACTAAGAAAAGTGCCTCACTACTGTTAAAGTGGTCGATCGTGGTCACGTGACGCTGAGCCTCACCTGGGGCTCGGGCTCTGTGACTGGATTTCGTCCTGTGTCTGAGGACAGAGCCACACAGTCTGTGTTCCCTACACGTATGCCCGGAGCAAGGTGCCCGGCGTGCAGGTGGCAGTCACTGAGCACGTGCTGATGGAGTAAATGAGCCACGCAGGGAAGAACCACTGTCCCCATCCTAGAGACAGGACGACAAGGGGCCAGGAGGCAGAGACCTACGAGGTCACGCAGCTTGTAAGCAGCAAGCCGACAGCTGGCTCCAGCTACTCGGCGGCACCACGATGGGCAAAGCCCAGCAGCCCCAGAGCACCGGCCCAGCTCTTCCCGCTGGAAGGAAATGGACACTCAAGTGGGAACAGGTGACATGGGGTGCGCCTGAGTGTGCACTTGGGGACGGAGAGTGTGAGAGGATGGGTCCACACTGAAGGCGAAGCCCTCAATACCCAATGCTGTGCTCTGAATTGTGTCAAATGAGGTCATTGGGGTGGTTGAGGGATATGACAGGATTGGTGTCTCTATAAGGAGAGCCACCAGAGATCTCTCTCTGCCTGCACAAGGAAGAGGCCACACGAGGACACGGCAAGGTGGCCACCTGCAGGCCAGGAAGAGAACTCTCACCAGAGACTGCCCCTGCCGGCACCTTGACCTTGGATGTCCGGCCTTCAGAACTCTGAGAAGATAAGCTTGTCTAAGTCCCCAGTCATGGTATTCTCTGTGGGAGCCCAAACCCAAACAGACCAAGACAACCCAGGTACCAAACCCTCGGCATCTCCTCATGGGGTCTGCTGTCAGGTGTCACAGACTTGGCCTTGGGAGGCCTGGGGCACAAGGATTCAGCAAAGCCCAGCCAGCGAGGGCTCCCAAGGGGGCAAAGTCAAGAGATTTCAGCACCAGGGACAGGCCCCGCTCCGGGACAGGCCATGTTAGTTAGCCCTACCCCCAAAACCCAAGAACTGTAGGGACCACGGGCCTCGTGTGGGTCCCCTCACCCCAGTTCAGAGCAGGGCTCAGCCAGCCAGCCCTCTGAGACCACGGCCGCTGCCGCGGTCGGCAGCCCCTCCCCTGGCGCCCCATGAGAGTGGGATGCGCCCCCACTTCCTGTGGCCGCACCAGATCTTTGAACTGACCTTTACCTCATCCCAGAAGGCCAGGACAGCCTTTGAGTGACAACGACGTCGCCTGGTGCAATTACTGTGCGTCACATGAACTGGTCCCCCGCAAATCACCTCAGACCTCACACATCTGCTGGCTGTCGGCATCTGCCAGGGGCGCTCACCCGAGAATAATGGAAGCCGTCCCGTTACCGCTCGGTGGCAGGTAGAGAGCTAGGACGATTGCTGGACATCCTGACTGACCTTGGCACAGCTCCACAGCCCGCTGCCCTCTCAGCTCGCCACAGAGGTGCCGGGAGGGGATGCCGGGCAGGGGGCGAGGAGCCTTCCCCAGAGAAGGCCCCTCCCTGCTGGGCTCCTCTGGGTCCCCACCCCTGCCCTTGGGAATCTGTCACCTTCCTCTGACCCAGAGTCTGCTGTCAGCCGCCCCTCCAGCCAAGTCCCACTCGTCCTCCAAGGCCTGGTTCATATGTCACTTCCTCCAGTGAAGCCCACGGACCCCGCCCCGACAGGTAGAGCCGGCCCCCTCCACTCCACTTTCCAGGCCCTGAACTCTGCCCTTGGCAATGGCATCGTGACGTCCTTCCTCCGTCTCCTCCACCAGCTCAGGGCTCCTGCAAGGGTTTTATTCAGCACCCCACCCATGCCTGGTGCCCCCATAACAGGTGCTGAGCCAGCAGCGGAGCCAAGGGGTGCACCTGGGGCATCCCCGAGCCTGGCCAGCCACACCTCAGCCGAGTGGGTTCCTGGGTGGGAAGGCGAGGCCATGGCTGGCAGGTCAAACTGAGGTGACAAATGAGATTAGCACACAGAGGTATCCGTGGCCTCCCAGCATCCCGGCATCCCAGAGAAACCTGGTTTGCCTTCTTTAATTCACTTGGCCCCTGCTCTTCAAAGAGCTGCTTGAGGCTCTTGGGCCCACCCTGGGCCAGAATTCTGTTGTTCCTTGGGGGCCAGGGCCACCTCTGCTTCCAGGATGAGGAGCGCTTTCCAGGATGAGGAGGGAGAGACTCATACCAGGAAGAAAGGGGGAGTGGGGTGGGAGGGCGGGAGGGGCATTCCCTCTCCTTCCTGCCTTCCTGACCCACCAGCCTGCTCTGCCCTTGGGGCCACAAGTCCAGATGTGACCTGGGATGGGGAGGTCCCTACGCCTACGGAAATGGGAACGGCTGCCTCAGTTTCCTCAGAGCTGAAAGGACATCCACACCTCTTGGGGTTGCTACGAACTGCAACGCCGGTGGCAGCCCCGGCGGAGGCCCTCAGGGAACGCTGGTCCCCAGAGGCCCTGGGGTTTGGAGGGGCCGAGTGCCTCGCCCAGGCGCACGGCCTGAACAAGAACCTTTCGATGCTTGTGAAAATATATACAACTGTGAAGAATACGAGCCACTGGCGAAGCGGAGTGATTCTGTCTGGAATGTGCGAGCCACGAAACGCTCCTTTGGCTCCTAGATGTGGAACAAGCAGAGCGTTAAAGAAAAAAGATCTTACTTAACCCTTACACCCCGTGACTGCTACGGTGGGAAACTGAGGCACGACAAGGCGAAGGAGCTCGCCCAGGACCACTTCACCGCCACAGGGGGGAGCTGGACTCGAAACCCACGCCCACAAGGGTGACACCCACCTTTCTGTAGGTGACAGTACCTGCCTTGTGGAGAGACCCGGCCCCAAATCTCCTCCCGCATGAGATGCCTTTGAGCAAGTGCCGTCACCCTTCTGAGCCTCGGTCCCCTTCTCTGTGAACAGGGCCACATCCTGCCAGCCCTAGCGTCCTGGGCAACCACCCTGCTCACCACCCAGGGCAGCACCCAGCTCGGCTCTGCCACTGTGGTCCTCCCAACATCCTTGGGGTGCCGGGCAGGGTCGCAACTCCAGCTGTGAGCTCTGTGTGTATCCCGGCCACGCTCGCCCCCTGGTCAGCAGGTGCTTCCTACCAGAGGAAACCATCCATCCCGCCCCAGACCCCCACCCTGGCTGCCCTGGACTCCTGCAGGGCGACCCCCACCCACAAGGCAGAGAGCAGAAGCCCAGCACCGGCTCTCGTCCGTCGTGTCTCCTTCAACTGCCCTTCTGAACACAAAAGGCCTTTCGTACACGTCACTCTGTGACTTTTTCGCTTACTACATACAACGCTCGTGCCACAGACACAGTGTCAACAACAAACAGAGGCCACCTCGGCCTTCTTAACGGCTGCACAACATTCTGCAGTTGGATAAACCGTATTCTGTCCCCTCGTTTCCTCCTGGTGGACACACGGGTTGTCTCCGGCCACACAGGTGAGCTGTGAACATCTAAACTGTATCTACTGTGCCCGACTGCAAGACACAACACACCTGCGTCCCTTTCACTGACCCATGATCAGTAGTACAGATTTGAACATTAAAAATGCACACTATTCAAACATTGCTCTTTTATCGTTTTATTATTATTTTTTTAATTGGGGGGCTCCACCCAGATTTCACTTGCGGGAGAAATGCTCTGAGGCTACGTCAGAGTTTGAAAGCCTGGATCAGGAGCCGCAGGGGACGCCAGCCTCCTGGGACCTGGGACACAAGGAAACACATTCCCGGCGTAGCAGGGCTGTCTGAAGGGTGCGGGGCGGGGCGGGGAGCAGGGGCCGGTGTGATGGGGGCCCGCAGGACTGGGCCAGAATCAGGAGAGGGAGCGGGAGGGGACCGGGTCTCAAAAGCCCGTGCTTCTGAAGAAACACAGAAGGTTTGGAGGGAGCCACCGTGCCCCCCTGGGGGCACGACGGGGCCAGGGCCGGGGACGAGGGTCTGGACGCTGGACTCCGGACGCACATGCCCCGGTGGGAATGTTCACGAGAAGGAGGCCGCCTGTGACTCCTGAAGCCTGAACACGTGACATGAAACGAGAAGACGCAGTCCAGAGGCGAGCGACATGCTCTCCCAAACCCGAACGAGTACCTGCCCCTCCGACATCCTTAAGGGGCCCTAGGCAGGTGCGGGGCCACCTGCGGGTCATGGGAAGAAGCAACACAGGTGAGGCTCCCAGCCGCCCACGGTCCCTAGCAGCTGCTCTGATTATTGCCACTCCTGGGACCTGTGTCCCAAGGGCTGATGGTACCAGTGTGGCCCAGCACCGAGGGGGGGGCCCGACGTCAGACAAGGTCCCCCAGGCCCTGTTCCCTCGGCTCCAAGAGCCGCTGGGAGGGGCCGGAGGGGGCTTCCCCTGCACACTGGGCTGGGAGGCCCCACAGGGAAGGGCGGCTGGCGGGTGTGGCAGCGCTGGGTGGGAATTGCTTTATGGGGCTGCTCTGGGCTGAGGCAGAGCCCGCTCCCTTCCGGCCCCAGAAAGGCCTGGCCCCGCAGGGCCCAGCAGATGTGCTTTAGTGGCCGCGACAGGATGCAGTAAATGCCCAGCCTCCTTTCACATGCAGACGCCCTGGGACCATCCTTTGTGCTGGCGGCCCCCACGAACCCCGCTGTGCCAGGCCCTGCCTCTGAATGGCTCCCATAGGGAGCCCAACTGCCCGAGAATGGGCTCCAATAAAGGGCCTGATGGGGGGCCCAGTTACAGATGTCCGGGGACCACGCCCACCCAGCACCGACCCCAGCGGCTTGGAGAGGGCGGTCGGCATGGCCACAGAAGCCTGTGTCTCCCGGTCTCCCATCTGGGACGCTCCTGGCCCAGAGGACATCTTCAGACCCCAGTTTCACATCACCGGGTTTTTGAGGCCCTGCTCCCCTCCCCTGACTCCCCGCTAGTTTTTCGGGGTGCTGTGTGCGCCGGTCTGCCCTCACTGGAACGCCAGCATCAGGGGCAGGAAATGCCCGCGGCCCCCGTCACCACCGGTGCCCACAGCGGCGTCTTCAGTGGAGCAGCAGCGCTCAGTAAATATCTGTCGGGTGTATGAGCGACGGATGGAGGCAGGGGGTGCTGTGGGGGAAACCGGGGATACCGCATCAGGCAGATCGGGGGTGAATCTGGGCTCGGCCACTTTTTCTGCTTCTGCCAGTCCCTGAAGGGCTAAGCCTCCATCCTCACGTGGAAAAGGGGCCGACGCCCCAGCCTCGGGGCCGGCTGTGAAGGCAGCGTGTGCAGTCAGCAGCCGCCTGCACGGGACGGGCCTCCCTCAGTCAGTGGTCACTGCTGTCATCGTGGTCGACACCGTTCTAAAAGGCATCGTTTACACTCCCCCTGTGCTCTGCGTCCCCAGGCAGGCGGGACCCTTTCAGAAAATCTGAGGACAGCTGTCGCTACAGAAAGTCTGGGGAGGAGTGGCGAGTTGTCCTCCATCCCTAGGGGGTCCCCAGGACAGAAGGCGCTGTTCGGGGACCAACAGTGCTGGGGAGCTGTGCGGGGGGGCTAACACTCCCCCAGGACCCCGGGTCTGTCTGTCTGTCTCTCTCTCTCACGCACACACACACAGATGCACACGCACACGCACGCACACACGCACCGCCCGCCCATCACACTTGTCCTTCTGCAGCACAGTTCCCACCCCGTGACGTCCTCAGAACTCCTTTGTGACTTTAAAGTGAGCCGCGCACATCAAGGAGGCCGCTGAGGGTGAGGTGCCAAGACACCTTGCCTGCGTGGCTGCGCAAACACGAAAAGCAGCCAGAAGCCGCCCAGCATCACTCCCCCTGGCAGGCGGGGCCTGCTCTGTAAGACTCCTGGCACAGGCCACTGTTGGCCGGCCACCACCGGGAGAAAACGGCACTGTCCTGCACGGCTGACACGTCCCCACGGAAAATCCCCAAAATTCCTGGGGGACGACATTTCTCCGAACTGCACTCATTGCCACCAACGCTGGGCTTCCCCCAGGCCCAGGGCCAGCCACGAGGAGGGCGAGGGCAGTGAGGACAGCCTGCAGGGCCTCCTTGCGCCTGGCCATCATCAGTCGGCCACTGGAGGCCCGGCCTGGGTGGAGGGGACTAGTCTTAGAAGAGCCGGCAGAGGGTGGCAGAGAGAAAAGCAATGTTGGGGGGACGCGGAGGGTCCCGCAGTGCTGGCAGCCCGAGCTCGATGGGTAGTGGGGAGCTCAGGGGCTCTATAGATGAACCCCCCGAAGTCTGTGTAACTGGGAGAAGCAGGTGAGGTGGGGGAGGGGGAGGCGAGGAGCCACAGAGGCCCTGGTGGACGGAGAGGTGGCGTGGGGACTTTGGAAGCGCACCGGCACTCCAAGCCTCTGACAGATGAAGCCCCCGCGGTAAACAACTACTGAGTCCTCTCACTGAGCAGAACGCCGCAGGCTCTGAGGACGGCGCTGCCCACTCGGCGACATAACTGGCCGCGACGTATTTCAGGGCACTGCTGTGAGATGTATACACTGCGGGTGCCACCCGGAGCACCCTGTGGAGACAAAGCACGCCGAAACAGAATCGCCGGGGGTCAGCTGGAGGACGTCGGTGTGGCACTCACAGAGCTCAGGGGACCAGGGATCACGCATCTCAGACCCTGCAACCTGTGCACTGCTCAGAAGAGGCTGCTAGAGAGAAGCCCCTCGCTTTTCTCAGCACCCCCTTCTCCCTGAAGGGACGCTAAGTACAGGCCTGGCACAGCGGCTGGGAGTCAGACAGACGTGGGTGCCACAGCCCCCAGGACATCCCAGCTGACATCCTGGCAGGCTCTGGGCCCTGGTTCCTCTAGCTGATAAAGGGAGATAACAGCACCCCACCCCACTGTCAGGGCGACTAGATGAGACAGTAAGAGGAAAGCAGAAATGCCCGGCACATAGTAGGTGCTTTCTGGGCGTCAGCCATCTTTGCCGTTGCTTGTAGACACCGGGAGCCTCGCCCGCTGCGGCGGTGGACAGCAGACCCTCATTACGGACTGCATGACGACTGTACCTTGTTGACCGCTTTTCCTAGGGACCCTCCATGGGACTCCCCCCGACCTCAACATCCGTCTGTCTTCAACTGAAGATGGTCCTTGAGGTGGAGATGGCTCCGGCTGTGTTGGCGAGTTTTCCTGGGTCTCTCCCATGTACATGGAAGGTAGACATGTTATCAAACCTTTTTTCTTTTCTCCGGCCAATCTGTCACTTATGACAGTGATGTCTCAGCCAAGAACCCAGAAGGGGAGAGGTAAAATTCTTCTTCCTCCCCTACAGAGCAACAGGCTGTACCGCATAGCCTGGGCGTGTGGCAGGCTACCTCCCATCCAGGTGTGTGTTAGAGCACTCTGTGACGTCCTCACGACGACCGAATCACCTAAAGATGTGTTTCTCAGAACATGTCCCTGCTGTTAAGCAGCACATGGCTGTATTTTACTTGAATAAAAAGTTGCTTTTAAGTGGCCCTGATTTTAAAAGAATTAACAAGAATTCCTATATAGATAACATGAGACGTGAGACTTAGCTGTTATATTGTCGTGAGGTCTATCATATACCAAGTGCTGGGCCACGACCTTGACATCCACCATGAGCCATTACGGCACCTGCCCTGCACTCCCTCCCAGACTCTGACACCACCCCGCAGAGCTCCAGTCTGACTGGGAGCCATTCTTCACTTCATCTTCTCTCTGGCCCCCACAATATCCAATATATCAGCCGATCTTGTTGGTCCTACTTCCAAAACATCTTTGCTTCTCTCCCTTCTATCTCCACTGCCACCACTGTGTTCCAAGCCCCATCGTCTCTCCTGGACCACGGCAACCGTCTCCCAGCTAGTGACCCAGTTCCTTCTCTTGAGCCCTGTCATCTGCCCCACAGCCCGGCCATTCCCCAGTTTGCAGACTGAGAAGTCTTAAAATATTTTTAAAATTGTTTTGGTATAGTATTTTTTTTCCCAGCGTTTTTGCGACATAATTGACAAAATATTTGTAAGCTAATATTCTGAATGGGAAATACATTCAGATGGTTCAGAAACTTTAGAAATGTTTATACCCGTATACAAAGTTATACAGTGGTCTTGCTCCCACCCCTGCCCCCAGCCACCCAGTTCTCCCCAGTTGCTTGGCCCCCAGCTCTTCACACAGTGAGGCTCTTCTCTCCACTTTCCTTACGCAAACAGAGCATCAAGAATCATGTTTGCATTTCTGCCTTTTCCACCCAAAAGACAGTACCTTGCGCGTCCTGTCCTGTGCTTGCTGTCTTTGCTGACAACATCTACGTGGCAGGGGTGCCCACTCCTTTTCATACTGCACGATAAGCCACTGTGTAGTTGGACGGACCCTAACACTCCCATCTTAATGGAGATTTGAGCCATTTCCAGTCTTTTGTTATTCCGAAAGGCACCTCTAGGAATGACCTCGAACTTACGTCATTGCTCACGTAGGAGGCAGGGAAATTCCCAGAAGCGGAACTGCTGATAATGACAAATGCATCTTCCACAAACAACGTGTGACAGGGTCCGTTTCTACCAACTCTGACCAAGACAACGTATTTTCAAAGTTTTGGGGTTTTG
This sequence comes from Macroglossus sobrinus, assembly GCA_004027375.1. Lineage (NCBI taxonomy): Eukaryota > Metazoa > Chordata > Mammalia > Chiroptera > Pteropodidae > Macroglossus > Macroglossus sobrinus. The sequence continues at coordinate 12,478 of PVKZ01003794.1, forward strand.
CCAACTTGCTCCAATTGATGAAACATGGCATCTTGGCATAATTTTAATTTGCATTTCTCCTACTTGATTAAGACTGAGCATCTTTCAAATGCTTAGGGGGCATTTGTTTTTTTCCTTCTGGGGAATTATTTCTATTCTTTATGCAAATTTTCTCTCGGGCTGTTGTTTTTTCGTTGTTGATGTCTAGATTTGGAGGCATACGCATAAAGGTCTTCTACTCCAAGATTCCAAAGGAAATCTCCAGTTTTCATTTGTTCCTTATAAGGTTTCACTTTCACATTTACATTTCTTTAACCCACAAATCAAATCACACAATGCTCCTGCTTAAAATTTTCAGTGCCTGCTCACTGCATTCAGGATAAAATCCAGGGGACCCTCAAGTCCCTGCCTGCTAGGCCATGCTCCCCCTCACGACTCCCCACTTTTTAGTTCCATGAGCAGGAACGTGCCTAGTTCTCTTCTGCTCCAGACCTTTGCAGCCACTGTCCCCTCCACCTGGAATGCATGTCCCCTGCCCCTTCACCCTCTGATTCAGTCCAATGCCTCCTCTTCAGAGCCGTCCCTGGACCCCGCTTTAGCAAAGGCCAGCCTCATCCCTGTCACACTCTCTCTGCCTCATCCCTGTCACACTCTCTCTGCAGCCATTCTCTTCACATGGCTCATGCCACACCGGTGACTCGTTTCTTCATGTGTTTATTCAGGTTTACTGTCCCTCTCCCTTCCAGACATGAGCCCCAAGAGACTCTGCTGGCCTCAGTCACAGCCCTGGGGCTCTGGACTCCTGCTCTTCCATAACAAGGCCCTGTCACCTCAAAACGCAGCCCCGTGCGCTCTGCTCCATCCCCGCAGGTGCCACCACCTCACGCTCTTGTCTTTGACAGAGCTACTCTCAAGCCTCAACGAGGTAAAGGGAGTCTAAGGCAGAGGCCAAGAAGGCACTTAAACCTGAACTTCAGGACTGTGCCCTCAGGGCCACAGGGAGGCTCCTAGGCCTGGGGCGCCAGGTCACACACTCTCCTCGCGGCCTCATCTGAGTTCCTGACCTCTCAAACAGGACAGTTTGCCTACTGTACAGACAGGTCAGGCGGGCTCTCGGAGAACCAAGAGGCTCACTTACCTGTTATCTACAGGTAGGTAAATTGAATCCAACGAGGTCATGCCACCAAGCCAGGATCCCCTAGTTAGTGACTGTGAGAGCCCAAGGCCTGTGCAGTCAGCCCTTCCTGACCACCCATCAACATCACTGCAGCACTGTTTTCACTGTGGCCTGCAATGCCACTGACAATTCTAAAGCCCAGAGTCCACTGGTGCCAACCAGGGGCCTGGCAAGTGTCCTCCACGCCATCCTCCTATCGTCTACACAAGATCAACACAGTCCATGTGAATTCCAATGCCAGTCACATGTAATTTAAAGTTTTCTGGGAACCCCATTAACAAAAGCCAAAAGAAACAGGTGCAATTAATTAAATATATTTTATTTGACCTAAAATATATTCGAGTTGTTATCGTATCGACATGCACTCAATGTGAAATATAACGAGCTATTTTACATCTTCCTAAGTCTCCGAAATGCGGTGTGCATTTTACGCTTACAGTGAGCACACCTCAGTTCGAGCTAGGCACATTCCCAGCGCTGAGCGGCCACAGTGGCGAGTGGCCACCCTGCTGGACAGCACAGCTCTAACCAGCAGAGGCCCAGTGCTCGCTCAGAGGCGCCCGGCGCCTCGCACAAGCGGATTGTTATGGGGTGCTCCCCAGGCTGATCCTCCCCAGGCTGATCCTCCCCAGGTTGATCCTCAGGTCTTGGGGAGGGGGCGGGGCCATAGCAGAAAGACCCGCCCCTCCCGGCCCCGGCCCCGCCCCTCGCCGGCCCGGGCAGCGGCCAGAGGCGACTGCAGGGACCCGGCTGACTTGCTTTCATCGCGGCCAACGCGACCCACTCACCTCGCCACCGCCTCCACGGAGCCGGCGATCGGCACACCGCCGCCCTCGCCGCTGTCGTACAGCACGCCCGAGATGTCGAGCAGCACCCCGCGCACGCCAGCCAGACGCTCGCCCCAAGCGGCCATTGCGTCCAGCCCTGCAGCTCAGGTTCCGCGTTCGCACCCATGACTGGAAACTGCGGCTGCGCCTGTCGCGCAGGGCGTTCTGGGAAATGTAGTCCGGTGGGGGGGAGGGGACGGGGCCGGCGGGGGAGGGGCGGGCGCTGCCTCGGGACTCGGCTTCTGTGCCCCCCAAATAGGTGCCTTCTCCGCAGGGGTTAAGTGGGCATATTTCAGAGCAAGGCAGATTGAAGCGAAGAGACACCTGTAAAAGTAGCAAAAATGAAAGAATGAGTAGTACCAGTGCTTCGCTGGTATTCTCTCATCCTTTGGCCGGAGTGGGACTGCCCTAAAAGCAATGGAAATAGTTGGATCATTGACAGGAGACTCCTGCACCTGGGAAGGGATGCTAAGGACACGATTCTAAAGCCGATGGCTGCAGTTTAAACTACAATGGCAAAACAAGCCGGAAGAAAAGTAAATATTCAAGAGTGGGAATTGTTTAAGAAATTATAACATGGCTACTGACCTTCTACTCTCTGGGTTCAGTGGGCTCCAAGGTGCAAAAAAGGTCTAAAGTGAGCTCACTGCCTTTGAGTCAAGAGTGGGCAGAAAATAAGACATACACCTTTCAGATTACCGACCAAATGTGTGCCAAGCACCCATGAGTGACATAGGGCCAGGAGGATGGATGGGCTCTGTAGGCCATGGAGGGCAGCAGTGGTTTGTGAGTGAAGGAGCAGCCTGAAATAGACCTAAGAGAGTGACTGGGCCTTAGCTTTATGCCAAGGAGCTTTTCGATCCATCTGAATCAGACTGTGAAGCTTCGAGTTCATGTATTGGGCTACCTTTTATTCCTTTCAACTCTTCAGCTTGCTAAACGCCAGGGTGCTGATGGGCGCAAAGACAATGCCGAGTGTGCCCAAACTTTGGGGCAGGGCAAAGACCAGACCGCCTGTATGCCCACAGTGTGATAAAGGCTGCCAGTCAGGGTTCTGTGGCCTGCATCATGGTATCCTGTTAGGCAGTGCTTGGGCTCAGTTATTAATTATCTCGGAAGGAGGCCCTCTTATGCATCTCAGCTACCTGTATAACTTTGAAGGAAAGCCATTCACTAAGTAACTGCAGTAGGACTTTGCCCTGATAAGAAGAACCTTACTGACCCAGGCGGGCTCTGATATCTTACTTCCTGGGTTCAAGTCTCAGCTTCACCACTTGCGAGGGTGGGGGTTGTGGGCCAGTTCCCTGAGCCCTCTAAGCTCAGTTTTCTCAATTGCAAATTGGAGGTAATAATAGTGCCTGCTTTGTGGGATCATGGGGGAGATTAACATAAATAACCCCAAATAAGCAAACAGCTTCACCAAGTGATCCAGAGCAAGTCCTTGAGAAAGAACAGCTATTTATTGTCAATACTGTCATTATGGGCGCAATTAACATGTATTCTGCTAACTATATAACCCATCCCTGTATCGCCTTCTTTGATGCTTCCTTGGCATTTCCAAGACAAAGATGGTTCCTTGTTTTTAATCTGTTGATTTTCAAGAAGAAATGCTGATTTCTTTAAAGCGAAGTAAGTTGCCTAAACATTTTTCTTTTGGTGGCCTTGGGGGGAAGGGTGGGAAGGCTGCCCTGGCAGCCAGAGTTCAAAGCCCTGGTGGGAAATAGGAAGTGGTAGCCTTTAATTGTAAATGAACTCTCCAGCAACTAGGGGGATGAGGTCAAGTAAACATTTAGCAACTGATTCTGCTGCTCTCAGTAGTTTCTAATGCCCGCGCCTTCCACTTCCCATTCTGTAGACCAATTTGAGTTGAAGAAGTAAGTACACCTTGGAGAAAGCTGGCAGAGGTGATGAGTAACGGGGTTGCCCGCAGGGCTATACCCCAGGTTGACTTCCTCCCCTTTGTCACTACCTTCTGCCTTATGAAGCTGTCTCTTTTGGCATATATGTCCTACCCTGTGGGCTGGCCCAAACCACAGAATTTTAACTAGGGAATTTAAGTTGTATTTTATTTCAGGAACATGAGATTTTATCTAAGGTGCTTATAATGAGGCTCATAATACTGCTCTCCCTCTGCATGAACTGCAAATTCTTTCCACTGTTAAGGCTGTTCAGGGCTGAGCAGCAGCTCCTCAAGGCTGCGTTGGAATTATAGGCCACTTTGTTTGTGGAATAGCTCAGGAAGCTTGGCACCATTGATTTGCATCAGTGCCTCGGGAATAGCCTTTGCCTTCTCCTTAAAGATACTATCTAAACTGTGGAATTCATTAAATAGCCCCAGAAATGGATCAGGTTATTTAACACAACATCCCTAATGGCGCAATATCTCAGCTGTCTGCACTGATAGTGAACATTGTCTTGGATAGTGTTATCAGCTCAGGACACCCGCTATGAATATTGATCCCGAGCTTGTTACAGCCATCACTTGCCATCAGGACAGGTCAGGGGTGGAACCCACCTAACATCAAAGCAATTTAAAGACAGCACTCAGGCAGAATTTTAATGCCCATGCTGAAAAAACAAATCGACTCCGTGAACAGAAGGAAGGTGGCTTGCTGGATGTGGGTATATTTACTGTATAGGAATACCTTTGGTATAAACACATGTGTGAGGATGTTAGCAAGTCAACACACTGGCCAAATTTTACCTACAGAAGATTTTACTGCCTCCTGGTTGTTTACAAAGCAGGTGACCAGCAAAATAATTACCTAAGGCCCTCTCTCTCCTCACCAAATTGAAGATTTGGTGTTTCTAGGATAGGAGGTTTCTCTTGAAGTTAGGTGAGTAAAAGGGAGCATTTTGCTAACCTTTGATTTTGATGGGAAACACTGCAAAGCTGCTTCTGTGCCAGCCATTTCCAGAAGCCAAGTGCTAATTGTGAGGGTTCACACAATCCTGTCCCACACTGAACAATACGTATCGGAAATGTTGGAAACGTGAACGGCAAGAACAATTTAAATGTAACTAAAAGAAGTCCTTAAAGATACAGCCTCAATGCTGTATCTTTACAGCCTGTGGCGTTTAGGTGTTCTTGACTTGCCAATTTGTTGCTTCTCCCCTTTCAGCTCCTTCTCTATACTTAGGACCTGTGGACCTCAAAGGAACAATGATTCTTACCAAAGGAAAGATGTTTCATATCATTTAAGCAAAAAATTTTGAAGCAGTTTATAAAGTGAAATGCAAATGATCCCCATTGGGGACTGCTCTCGGCTGTCTGCACCTTCCCCGTCCTTCTGGTTGGGGGTTTGAGGTGGCCTCTGGAAGGCCAGCCCACCATCCTATGAAAATGGCCCAAAGGTTTCTTACAGGAGAACAGATAAGAAGAGAGACTGGAGCTACTTTAAGGAGGTTCATTTCCAGCTGCCCCTGAAGAATCTAAATTTGAAAAAATATGACTGTGGGTGTTAAAAAGTAAAAGGCTTGGATCAGTACAGGGAGGGAGGGAGAAAGAAAAGGAAGATTAGAGGAACAATCAAGTGAGAACTGGGTGAGAAAGAGTTATCAAAACAGAATACAAAGTACCCTATCCGTATTCAGGAAGGTTCTGTGGTTTGCAATCCAGATTCCCGGGTGCTGAAGTTAAATCCAGGGCTGTCTTGTCTTTGGTTTTCCACAGGGCGGGCATTCCTCCTGGTGGGAGGTGGTCCAGTGGGCTTGGGCAGGGCACTTCCTTCCCTGACATCCTTTTAAAGCACAATTCATCTTGGCTTTAGGACTGGAGCAGGCTTGAATTTCGGCTGGGCTTTCAAGTCCCCAGGGAATACAGTGGCCACCTCTGGGAGGAGCCCAGAGGTTTGAATGAGAAAAGCTACAAGGCCCTGGCCCGTTAAGGCCTTCTTTTCAATAACAAACGGGATTAGCCGCCCCCAGCACTTTGAAGGGAAGGTTTCTCCTCCCCTTCCTACTCCTACCTGCTCGGACAATATTAATTGCCAAGCCATTGTTTGAAAACCCCATGGGGTAGGGAAGAAAGGACGGCTGCCTTGGAGGTGTTTCTGGGCTGAGTGGCTGGCAGAAGCCTCGCCAATTTACAGCTGAGATCAATGAATGCTCTGCGCTCACAGGCTGCTCCCCGAGTGACGGAAGGAAAAGGGAACGTTAAGAGAAGGGTGGCTGGTGGGAGCTTCCCCAGGGATTGAGGTTCTCCATCCCCCAGGTCTCCGTGGGGCGGGTGGGGCCGTATCAATCGTCTCTGTTCCCTGATCGTTTTCAAACGCAAACCAAACTTTTTTTTTAACCTTTTTCTTCATGGGGCTGGGAGGGGGATGGGGTCAAAGGTCGAACCTGATTCCCAGAGACCCAATTTCTGTTACAAGTGATTGAATCTGCGGCTGAGAAGAAGGCAGGGAGGGCACGAGGGTTGCGCTCGGCGTCTCGGCAAGCCCAGGCAGCCACCCTCACCTGGCTCACCTGGCTCACCTGGCTCTGAGCCCGGAACCCGCCAAGGTTTGCGAGACGGCGGGGCACGTAGGCGGGGCTCCGATCTCTCCAAAACCCCTGCCCAGGGGTGAAAAGGAAAGCTTGGGACGCAAAGCTGGATTCTCTTCCTCCACTTCCGGCAGAGCAGGATGTACTGGAAAGGTCTAGGCGAAGACCTGGGTTCGAACCCAGCCTGTGTCACCAACCAACAGGGACGCTGGGCAACTCCTTTCTCTATGAACCTCAATGTCCCCATCTTTAAAACGCGGCTGAGTCACAGTCTTGCCCGGCCACGCCCACCTCTCAGGGTTGCTCTGAGCATCAAGTGAGATCGCGCGAGTGCCCGGCTCTTTGTAAACTGTGAGCACCCGAAAGCGTTAAATCCGAGGCATCCTGGCTGGAGGCCGTCTGGGTGATTTCCCCGCGGGGCAGGAGAAGTGCTGAGCGTCGCCTTGAAGTAATCAGTCCCGGCCTCGCTCGCACGGCCCCCGCAAAGGCGCCCTGCGCGAAGGGCGCAAGCCCGAGTGCGTGCGTGGGGGTCGTGGGGGTCCCGGGGATGAGCGCGCGCGGCCCGCCCTCCCCCGCGCACACCCGGAGTCCCTGCGGGGTGGGCGGAGGCGCGTGGCGCCCGTGGAGCTCCGCAGCCCCGCGCGCGCCCCCGGAGCCGAGGCGCCCCTTGCCCAAGCGAACCGCACGGCCGCGAGCGAGCTCCGCACGTGCCGGGGACCCGGGCCGCGCGAGTGCCAATCCGCACGCAGCCCCCTGCGGACCTCTCCCCGCCCCGCCTCCCCGCCCCCGCCCCAGCTTCACTTGGCCGCCGCGACCCACCCTCCTGTAGGCTGGAGAGCCGCCGCCGAGCAGCAGACCAAGGCGAGCAGCAGCGCGGCCTCCGGCGCACGGGCGGCGGGCATGCTGGCATGGCAGGACGGCGGGGCCAAGGCGGCTCCCACCCCCCACAAGATCTCCTTTTCCGTCCTGGACATTCTGGACCCGCAGAAATTCACCCGCGCTGCGCTCCCCGCCGTGCACCCTGCTCCCCCGGAAGCCAAGAAAAGTTTGGCGGAGGCCGAGGCGGGGAAGGACGCCCGCTCCGGGGACCAGGCCCGCCAGCGGGAGACCCCTGGTAAGGATGCGATGAGGCCTCCCCCCCCCAACCCCCTCGGGGAAGCCCCAGCTCAGATGATGGGAGGGAGATGTGTGTGTGTGTGTGTGTGTGTGTGTGTGTGTGTGTGTGTGTGCGCGCGTGGCAGGGGAAGGGTGCAGCCAGGGACCCGCTGAGTGTGGCCTAAAGAGAGAAGGTGCCCGGGACGAAGTGTAGCCCCTGTCTTGGAATTGTTCTGAGACATGAGACAGAAAGGAGGCCCCCAGCCTCCCAGGTGAGGGATTTCCCACAGAAGCCCCATCCCTGCTCACCCCGCCAAGCGAGTGAGCGTCACAGCTCTGATTTGCTCGCAGTGGAAACTAACACCCAGCGTCCGCCTTGCCCAGTCTCATTCATTTATTGGGCATTTACTTGCGTCCGCCACGTGCCAGGACCTGGGCTGGAGACTGGGATGAAAAGTCAGAAAAACTTCAGAACCTGCGAGCGAGACAGCATGCTTAAAACATCGCCCCATTTTATGGACGAGGGAGCCGAGGCTTAGTCAGGTGTGGAGGGCTTGCTTCGTGAGTAGCCAGGTCAGGCTTACGCACCCAGTAACCCTCTTCCAACCATCCAGAGACTCCGCAGCCCCGAACGCTCACTCACTCTCCTTCGATCCCATCGTGGACTGGGCTGGGGGGAGGGGGCGCGGGGCAGGGGTGGGTGGTGGGAGGCTTTCTGACTTACTCCCGGCTCTGGTGGACACCTGATGAGGGGTCCAGGAAAGTTTGTGTCTAGAAGGAAAGACAAAAGCCGGCGGGACCCGTGCTAGGTGGGGAGTGGGCACGAGAATCCGTGGAGCGACGCCGAGGTTCAGGGGAGCGGCTGGAAGCCGCGCATCCTGGCGTTTCCCCGCACCCCCCCCCCAAGTTTGGCGGTGGTTGTCTGGGGCTCCGGGCGCCTCTGGCGGCTGCGCTGCGGCTCCGGCGGTCAGCCGGGTAATTGTTCAGATCGCCCCTCGCAGGGGCCGCGCTCCCCTCCCCCCACCCCGTGATCGATATTCTATTACTGGCGCCTGCATATCTCCTGCCCGCAGCTTGCAGGTACCGACTTCAAACCCCTTTCCCTGTCTGATCCTAATATTGTTCGATTAAAACTTACCTCTAATAGATGACATCTATCGATCTGGCCCCGCACAAATCTGAAACTCTATTAACACGGCAGGAGAGAGAAGATGGGAAAGGGAGAATTTCACTTTAAAGGGGGTGGGGGTGGGAGGCTTAATAACTTCTTTTTTAATTGCTAAGAGTCCCGGACTCAAATAGGCTTCTAGTAACCGGGGAGACACGGCCCTAAACGCGCTTGACGTCTCCGTGTCTTAATGTACAATGATCCCACCCGCCCCCCATAAGGTGGTCCAATAGGTCATTATTTTTTCTTAATGTGGGGTGTCGTTCATCCAATATACACTTCTTGGATGCTTCTACTAAGTGGCAGATGAATAAAGGGCAAGGGGCACTGCACCCCTAAACCCCATCTCCTAGGAAGGGCTTGCTAGGGTGTGTGGTCGCAGGTGGGGGAGCGCTCTGCGGAACTGGGCGCAGAGCTGCGTGCCCTGGGGAGCACGAGGAGATCTGGGGACCCGGACAGGCTAGATGGTTCCAGGCTTCTGGTCACCGGCTCCTTCTCCCCTAGATGCTGCGGGGCGAGGCGCGGGGGCGGCGTCCCCGCTGGAGGGCTCGGAGGCGGAGGAGGCGGACGCCGAGGAGGAGGAGGAGGAGGACGTGGAAAGGCGGCTGCATCCGGAGAGGGCTGCGCGCCTGCAGGCGGGCCCGGTGCGCTCCCCGCAGCCCGGGGCGGCGGCGCTGGCGGCGGGGGAGCGCGGCGCAGGCTGCCTCGCCGCATCCCCGGGCTCGCCGGGCTCCCCGCGGCCGCGGCGCCGACGCTCCGAGCCCAGCTGCGCCAAGCCGCGGCGCGCGCGCACCGCCTTCACCTACGAGCAGCTGGTTGCCTTGGAGAACAAGTTCCGCGCCACGCGCTACCTGTCGGTGTGCGAGCGCCTGAACCTCGCGCTGTCGCTCAGCCTCACCGAGACGCAGGTCAAAATCTGGTTCCAGAACCGCAGGACCAAGTGGAAGAAGCAGAACCCCGGGGCGGAGGGCGCGGCGCAGACCGGGGGCGGCGCGCCCCAGCCCGGGGCGGCGGCGGCGGAGAGCGGCGGCTGCACGGGGGGCAGCCCGGGTCCCCCAGGCCCCGGCGCGCTTCCCTTCCAGACTTTCCCCTCCTACTCTGCGGCCAACGTCATGTTCCCAGCCGCCGCCTCCTTCCCGCTGACGGCCGCGGGAGGGTCCTTTGCGCCCTTCCTCGGGCCCTCCTACCTGACGCCCTTCTACACCCCGCACCTGTGAACCCGGAGCCCCTCCGGGCCCCCACTTCGTCGGGACTCATGAACGAGGGGCGCTGACGCGCAAGGATCACCCCCTCCTGGTGCGCGGGTGGCTGCTCGCTGGGTCCCTGCCCGCTGCCCCCAGACGCCGCCAGAGGGCAGGGGGAGGCCGCCCGCGGCCAGGACCCTCTTCATCCCTGTAGTGCCCAAAGGCGGAGTGGGAGGTGGGAGGAGGTGAGGCCTCAAATCTTCCCGCCCCTGGACCTGGCTCTTCACTCCGGATCAGGCGTCATCCACCAGCTCAAGGACTCTTTCTGAGGGTCTGGGTGTTGGCGCCGAGACCTCCAGCCCGCCCGCTGCTCTCACCTAGGATGGAATCCTCAAAGACTTGAGCTCACTCACAGGGTAAAGAGCTGTCCTTTCTCATAGCTGATCGTTTCCACATTCATACCTGATGACGAGCCCACACCCAGCGATTCCGCCCTGTCCCGAACAAATCCCGGAGCGCTGGACCCGTGAGCGCACACAGCCGCGGTGCAAGGGCCAGTGTGTTCAATGCATACAACGCACCGTTGTTAGATCTTGCTTTAGGATGCGAACTTGAGCAGAACTCGTGTCCCAGGCAAAGTCCCTGCAGGCTATTCATGAGACAATGGGTACTTTATTTCTCTGAGAAGACCTGAAGTTTGGGCTGGGAGATCTCACAGCTTTGTGGCTAGTCTCACCTGCGGAAGTAGATGCAAGTTGGTACGATTGAGCTGCTCTGCCAGGTTCTGAGAGCAGCTTTGACAAACCACAGCAGTGGCCCCAAATGCCATTATAAAAATTATAATGAAGAGACCGATGGTTCAACTAAAATCTCAAGGTCTGTGCATGAGCCTATTTTTTCCCCCAGGTTTATTGCCATGTTATTGACAAGACTGCCTATTTTGATTTGCAGTGTTTGATACTCTGAAACTTCAGTCGTGGCTAATGTATCTGGCCCAGAGATTCCTAGGCTCCCGATGGGGAGCAGCGCTGGGGGACAGCTAGGTCCCCCAGCAAACACGTGAATTGGACTATTTTTTAAAAGCACAAACTCAGTATATTTAGAGCTTCACCTAAGATTCTGACTTGAAAGCAAACAGACTCTCCATGATGGCACAGTGAACAGGCACAAGGTTGTAAGGGGCTGTGAGAGAAATACTTCTTGGGTATAGAGAGCGTCTATGGAATCAGAAAGCATATTCTTAATAGATTCAACAGCAGGAACTCAATATGAGGATGTGTATGTTAACTATCGCTTTTATCGTCTCCCCTAAAAAATTAATTCTTCTGTAAAATTCTCTTGCCAGCTTTGTTTGGAATACTCTTCCTTTACTTTTCCGTGTCACGTGATTTGTAGCCCGTATCTGACATCCCCAGCTAGGTCATGTATGTTTCATTCTCACCTTTATTTGATTGAGGCCCACTGATATCTACGTGGTTACCATATTCCTTGCTACTTCTTGATAGCCTATGCTATTAATAATTAAATTTGTCAATCAATGACTCTATAAAGTAAAAGTATGCTGGTATTATGAACATATTATGGTCATCTTGAAATATCTAGGTCTTTTACGATCAGGAATGATAGAAAATATCCCCCCTTTCTCTCATATTGAACAAAAACTTTATCTACGGCCATTTCACCCTGAATAAGCCCAATCCCATCTGATCTCAGAAGTTAAGCAGGGTTGGGCCTGGTTAGTACGTGGATGGGAGACCACCTAGAAAGACCAGGTGTTCTAGGCTATAATAATAATAAATAAATAAAGACTTCATGTGATTCTCACAAGATTTGGGAATAAATATTATTTGATTACATATTATTTACGAATTAGACTCTTTTCCTTTCATTCTAAAAATAAAAGTACGCCCCCCCCCCAAAAAAAACATGCATTGTACTTTCTAAAAGACACCTGACGCCAGAAGAGATTAAAAATGCAGTTACTGTAGTAGTGACTATTTTATTCACTTTCCAAGTTGCTAAACACACTCCCTCAATAACTAGTAGTTGGTCTCCCTGAAGCAACATGTCATGGGTCAACAACACAGTTCCAGTGTACGGAGGCAAGATCTGTAGCAAAGCTGAACTTCTGTAATGTGCAAAACATTCCACGGCTCTCAGGTAGCAGAATCACAGAAGACTCCAGTAAGAGAGAGGGGCGAGGGAGCAGGTGGGAGGCTAACCTGTTTGTGGACTAGCTTGGAATGCTGCATGCAATTCCTGACCTTGTTTCTGCACATTTTATCAGTGTCATGCTCTGAAGGGTGTGACTTCGACTCCTGCTGCTTTAAAAGGCCAGTGTCTTTCCAACCAAATCCTTAGACTCAATCTATCGGTGTGTTTGTCGAATAATTTTTTTTTTTGTAATGATTTCTCGTTGGATTATTTCTTGTTCTCTAATTGGCAAAGCTCTTTACTGATTTTATAATTATCAGAGGTTGTCTATAGGTCCCCTCTCCCCCTGCCAGCTAGCATTCACAGATAGAGCCTATTTATACCCTGGCACTAATTTCTCATGCCACCCTTTTCAGACCATCACTAAACACATCGTGGCTACACTTATAGCCAATAAGAGACACATTTAGGGCCACTTCATAGCAAAAGTAAAGCAGCTTCACAGAATTTTTATCAGTGGCTACAAATTAAATCAATACCTACCTACCAGATTTCTAGAGTATTAACTCCTAGTCTTATTTACAAATTCTTAATAGCTCACAAAGAGCCTGGTGGATTACTTTTCACACTTGGGACATCCACTGGTCGTAGATTTCCGATGTTAAAAGGTGGACGTTTTAGACTCTCAGTTGAAACCGTGTAGCCAAAGAGTCTTATATACAAGGGAGTAGAGAGCATTTCTAGTATTGAGAGACCCCCCATCCATTTTGTGGGCCCAGATCAATTGAAGGTATTTACCTTTTCAGAAATAACCTGTAAGAACCTATCTAACTAGCTTTTAAAGTTATGAGTAGGCTAACATAGGAAATTCTTCAATACATGCCAAGCACACTTAAAAACCTGATTCCACCATAAGGTCAATGGAAGCGAAGCGTGTGAGAGTCTAAGAAGAAATGAGAAGACTCAGAGAACGAAGGTGTACCACTTCCTCCCTCCAGGGGGAGGACAACTCAGAAGGACCTGGTCTGTGAAGACAGAAGGGGAGAGAGGCTCAGAGACACCCATTAGAGTCTCTGGCTGGGGTTCAGTGAGAGAAAGCTACTCTCACCACTTATAACCCTCGCTGGTTCTCTTGGGCTGTGGTGTTTGGGGCCTACGGGTGAGGCCCCTGGTCTCCGAGTGGCCTGGTTCAGAGCCATTTCCACCTCTCTGTCAAAATGGAACTTGGCAATTTCCCCATCTCTTTGGGCCTCACTGTTCTCACTCACCACAGGGCCTAGCTCGGAGGACTAAGAGAAGAGTACAGGAGAATTTATGTGGAATGCACTTCGCTTAGTACTTGGCACAGGGAAGGGTTATCATTCCAGCTGCAGCTGGGAAGCATACGACGCTGTACTGTATGTACGTGGCCCAACCATCTTATTTACAAAATGTGCTGTATAAACATACAGAAAACAATGTATGAGCTGTAAAAACGTTGGTGGGTTTTCACAAACGGAACACCGTTATAATCAGCACCCAGAGCAAGAACCAAAATCTTATGAGCACCCAGAACCCCCTTGTATCTCCTTCCAATAATTATCTCCCCCAAGGTACCCACTGTCCTGACTTCTAACAGCATACTTTAGCTGTGCTTATTTTTTTTCTTTAAATATGAAACTTGAATCCTATGTTATGTACTCTCTGTCTGGCTTCCTTGGCTCACTATTATTTGTGAGTGTCGTCCACGTTGCTGTAGATACAGTAGTTGTAGATTATTCCTGCCTAGTATTGCTAGTGTGTTATTGCACACACGCACCACAACTTATTTATCCATTCTGCCGCTGCTGGGCAGTTGAATACTTTTTGGCCATTTTGATTAAACAGTTTTATGCTTATCTTTCCGTAAATCTGTTTCCACTCTGGTTACTGGGTATGCACATGTTTACCTTTCATAGATGGGCCGATCGGTTTTCCGGTGTGGTTGTAGCAAGTAACATTCCTACCCGCGATGAATGAGAGCTCCAGGGGTTCCATGTACCCCCAACACTTAGGATGGACCACCTTTTCCATCCCAATGAGTCCGGAAGGTATGTAGTAGTATCGCATTGCGGTTTTAATTTTCATGTCCTGATGGGTAATGATGTTGATTACCTCTCCATATGCCACTGGCCACGTGGGTTTCCATTTTGATGAAGTACCTTGTCAGATCTTCTGCTCACTGATCAACCCCCTCATTTACCGGCAAAATAAACTGAGTCTTAGAGAGGCACGACTTGCCCGAAGTAACCCATGTTACCTAAGAAACTCACTCAGGGAGGTTATACGAGTTGCCCAAGGTCACACAGCTAGGAAGGAAGGAGCAGAGCCTGCAACCTGAGCCTCACCACTCCAGGGTGATTTAAATTGTACATGGGGCTGCCGTCATGTGAGAGATTTGATTAGAAATAGTTTTAAATGACTGATTTTGGCGCATTTTGTAGTTGCAGGTAAAGCATCAGTATTGGAAAGAAAGGAAATTTCCTTGCTTCTCCTCTCTCCTTCCCTCTCCCCCTTTTCTCCTGACATAAAGCGTACTGAGTACCCATTCTCTACCACAACTGCTTTGAGCGATGGGATTTATTCAGGCAAAGAGCATTCCAGGCACGGGGAAGATGGGACCATAGTAGTTTGTGGAGCTAAGAGGAGGATGGTCCTCTCTCTACCCTAACTAGCTCTGCAATCTTAGGCTGGTTTCCTCAATTCTCTAAGCCTCTGAGAGGCACATAGTGTGTTTTTGGTCAATGTTAAAGTTCTTATTGCCACATTATAAATTGTCATACTTAGGTGACCCCAAGGTTTGAAACTGGGCCCCAAGTGGGGACATTTTAAATAAACCGTGCTTCTAGGCAGCTTCTGGTCACACAGTGGTCCCCTGCAAGATTCCCTCCCCACAATGTGTCCCCACCCCCCACAAAGGGCACTGGCGCAGGAGATGACAGTCCACACAAAGGATCCTAGTGGACAATTGTGCAAATAACTTAAAAAAAATTGATTCCCTTCTCATGACCCATTCTCTTATGTGTATTTTTTTTTCATACATTTACAAAAGGGACCATTTTTCTCTTTAGTTATAAATAACCTTCAGATCCTAAGGTAGGTGGGGCTAGATCTGGGGGCAATTTAGATGACTCTCTTGGAAGTCCATACTCACGAGGTCTAAAGTGACCACAGATGTGCAGGAAGATTTTAAAACAACTGTTAAAAAGCAGTTTACTCTTTTAAAAAAATTCCCATTCTTCCACTAACACACTTTTCTATGGGGGTCTAGTTTCGCACAGCAGGCTTTTTTGGGGGTACATCATCGTGCCTGACTAAGTCACTCTAAGGCCCCAGAAATTCAGATACTTCATTCTGATTAACCAACTCTTTGACTCTTAAAAACCCCATTGATCTTCAAGCAAGATTTTGATAAGATCTTTTTAAAGACCAAAATTCAGGCAGATCTCTAATTTGAAATTAGCTTTCTTCCACAGAAGTCTATTTGGTAACTATTCTGGAGACATCACAGACACCATGCGTGTCTTGTGAGATAAATTCACAAGCGACTTAATAAAAAAATAATGTACAAGTGAACCACACTTCTAAATCTTTTTTTTAAGAGAATTTTTTTAATTGTAGAAAATACACATATTATAACATTTACCACTATACCCATTGTAAGTGTCTGATTTAGTGGCATTATGTAATTCACAATATTGTGCAACCTCTATCTAGTTCCAGAACTTTTTTATGACCTCCAGCAGAAACTTTGTATCCATTAACCAGTTACTATCCACGCTTCTCATAGCTTTATGGAGAATAAACCTATGCAATTCCATCTGCCAGCTGTTTTCTCACTTTTCTTTCAACTGTACAAGGCAAAAATACTATTTCTTAATAACAGCTTCGTGAAAAGACAGATATTTTGTCCTTTCTCTCTCTGGACACTTAATATTCAGCAGCCACACCTGCGGAAACAGCTGATCCTTTGATGCAGGTACTACTTTCTGAAGCTATAGCAGAGCCCATAGAATCCCATTTGGCTTGCTGTGTGCCAGGTGCGTGTCCAGGGGTGCAATGGCGAGCAAGACAGACACATCCCTGCCCTCCACAGCTTCCACATATCTAGTGGATTTGAAGCTCTTTTGATTTCATAGCTTTAAGAAGAAAAAAGAGTGAGCCAGCAGCCCCAATACATAAACTAATTTAAGTTGCATACGTATACTACAGTGCTGACAGATTATTTACTTTGCAAAATAAAAATAGATACATTTCAAAGGGTAAGAGCATAAAATCTACATAGAGTTTCTAGCATTTTCTTCCTGCACAATCCTATCTCATCTTATACCTCCTTCCCACTTTTTGGAGACTGGTGTCCTGGCAGACAGGTTCATCCTTGACACATGGCTTTTCTGCAGGTACTTTTGCAGGTGAGGCCTCACCATACATCGTATTGTGTCATTGTCCGCCCCTTTCATCCTGGAGAGGCTTTCCTCTCTCTCTCTCTCTCTCTCTCTCTCTCTCTCTCTCTCTCTCTCTCTCTCTCTCTCTCTTTCTGTCCCTGGTACTTCATCTGTATATTGTGTGGATCTTTGATCTCTGACATTGAAATATGTTAGTATTCAATCCACTGCTGTTAAAATGATTGAAATATGTTTTCGTTTCTTCGTTCATTTTGTTTTGTTTGGGAGTCGTCCTGTTTTTCCACAACTTTCCCAGAAGTTTGGATAACCCACTTTATTGAATTTGAAATGATTTAAAAAGACATCTCACATTAATAATAATAATAAAAAAGGTTGTTCATAACTTTTGCATAGCCATTGGAGTACATTTTTTTCTTTCCAGTCATCACAGATGGATAAAAGCGGTAAGAATGAACTACGTAGGAAAATGCTCATGCACTTGGAAGTCACAAAAATGGACGATTACTCTGAGTTTTCTAACGCCTCTCGATGTCTGCACAACGTCACCGCAGAGATTGTCATCAGTCCACGCACCACACCGTATGAATAGCTCGGTTTACTCTGCTCTGAGCCCTGAAATCGGATGTCTCAGCCTTGGAATTGAAAACGTTGGCCAGTTTTTCAACTCAGCGGTCCCACATCTAGGAATTTGACCTGCAGATGTTCCTTCATGAAAGGTCAGAGGTTATCTGTTGGGACATCGCCATACAAAAGACTGGAAGTACTCCACTGTCCGCCACACAGAAGAAGCTGTAAACAAAGGGAGAAGGGCAGCCTCTCCTGTTGACACAGAGAGCGCCAGGGCATGGGGAGCAGCCGCGTACAAAGAGTGCGTACAACCTGCTGTAGCAGGTGTTATGAAGTGCAGAAAATAATGACGTGTATATTTGTATTTGCTTTTCTTTGCAAGAAAAATCATTGGAAGAATACACAAGATCTGTCCAGGGTCGCCCCTGGGAGGCAACGTGGGCTGCTGGGGGCTGGGGCAGGAGTTATCTTCTCAGGGTCTGCTTTTTAATTTGCTTTGATTTGTTAAGGAGTCAAAATTTGCTTTGATTTGTCAATTAATCAACTTTATTACCTGCTTACAGAACAGAAAGAAGTTACTTGGGGGAGAAAATATCAGAGAAGAAAGTAGCTCTACAGAGTTATTGAAGGGGGAAAAAAAAGGAAGGAAGAGAGGAAGAAAAATAAAGAGCTAGAAACTATGTCATTTGAAAGTTTTCAAAGTTTCTTCCAGTATCGATCTTTGGAAATTAAAGAGAGAATTGAAACTGTTTCTGACCATCTGCGGGGTGGGAAACTGGGTTACCCTCCTGGATTGATCTCAAGCTTCCTTTAGAAAATTAACACATGCGCAAAGCTGTTCCCAAAGCTTGTGTATCCACCTGGAGAAGGCCAGCTGGGAGTAGCATTCCTAACATGCCATCGGGCCCAGCGGGCTTTCCAACCTCCAAGCAGCAGCACAGAGAACTCTCCGGTGGCTGTGTGCAGGGTCTGAGCTGGAACGGCTTCTGAGCTGTCTGAGCGCCACTACCTAAGAGCAAAAAAAGGTTGCCTTTTCTAAGTAAAGTATTGTTGCCTTTTTAATGGACAATTTCTTAGTTTTCTAAGTGTAATGTATGATTTATTTAGATTTCACTAAGAATCTGCAGAAGAGGGAAGGTTCAAGGTTGGGCGATGATCACGTGGACTTGCAAAAGAAACTTCAATCATCATTGTAAATAAAAGGAATAACACCACTCACGTTTTGAGCTGCTGGGTGGCTTAGAAGTAGCTGGTTGTTTTAGAGCAGGAGTCCCCAAGCCCAGGGCCGCACAGCAGGAGGTGAGCCGTGAGTGACAGGCAAGCCAGCCAGTGAAGCTTCATCTGTATTTGCAGTCCCTCTAGCATCCTCGCCTCAGCTCCACCTCAGATCATCGGGCATCAGATTCACATAGTAGCCCTGATGCCAAACAGGGTGGGGACCACTGTTTCCACATCTCTGGGTGATTCTCAGGACAATTTATTTTACAAGACAGGTGAGTGAACTGTGGGATCTCGGGTTACCGAGCCAAGGGGTGGTGGAGTCAGGATTGACTTCTGGATGGACAGCGAAGCTATCTATACGTCTGGATCCCAGGTGCCCTGGAGCCAGTTAAAGCATTTGTTAGAACGCTGACAAGTCAGACTCATTCCTCTGGAGGAATGAGCTGCAATTTATTCAATCTGTGGCCTCTTGGAGCTCTGCATGGTGCTTTGTGAACTAGGAAGCAAGGCATAGATAGTTTAAAATTGAAATGAAAATAAGACTAATGTAATGGACGTCTTCTGTTGCTTCCATCTGCATTTAAATTAATTCTGACGTCAGAAAACAAAAGTAAAGTGATTTAATCAATGGAATAAATCAAACGTGAGGTGGCAGGGAAGAGTATAATTCCCATCCCTCCCCCCACAATTTAAGGATTTAATTCATCTTTATCACCAAAATCCTTTCGGGAGAGAATCCAGGTCAAAAGAAAATAGGAACATAGACTATGAAAGTTGTGACAGCCAGAAATGCAGAGCACACTGGTGACTTGAACACCAGGACTGGCATTGCTGTCTGTGACTCGACTTTCCAAAATGATACACAACGCGTGTTAAAATTCTGAGCAAACCAAACTGTGTCTTCAGCAAAGATAAAACGGTGTATATTACCATATTATATTTATGTAATAGCATTTAATTTTGAAATTTAAAAAAATTTTAAACCAATTTATTTAAGTCAATAATTTCAGAAGAAAACTTTATTTTATTATTATTAATTATTATTATGATTACTACTATGACTACAATAGTTCAACAGGAGTCAGAATTAAAGTTCACCAAAGAAAAGCAATCAGTTCTCCACATTTTGGCACTCAGACATAGCCTTCATGGAATCAATTAGAAAAAAAAAATCATTGCAAAACATACTGAGCTTTTTGTACCTGAGTAGATAAGGATGTAAATATTTAACTAGTACTTGAGGCTTCTCTTATTTTATTTTTAAATTAGTGAGCAAGAGAAATGTTTTTCAAATACATGCTGCTGTTAACTCGCTACTCAAATTTTTGTCAAACAATTTAACTTTTTTGTTGTTGTTCTTAGTTGAAATTCTTTCTGCTGAGCAAGTGTCTCAAGCTCGAGAGGTTGTGGAACACCTGGCTTCTTGGCTGCCCCATGGCCGATGCCATAAAACTGTCTGGGGCCCTTTATCTCGGAGCTTGGATTTCCCCGGCTTTGAAAAGTGTTGAATTAGGTCTTTAAAGCTTTGCAACTCTAAAATCTATTAAGCACTTACATCTCTCATTCATATGATCAAAGTAACATTATGATGTTTCAATATGAGAATTAGCTGACTTTTCAGCTCCACAAAGCTTAAACATTTCCGACTGAGTTGATTTCAATAGACTTCCCTTCTAGCTAGGTGAGCCCGATAGGCCTGGTTTGCCTCTAACTTTCTCTGGTATTTTATGTTCTCTTTCCCTAAACAGCCTTCCAGACACATGGTGCCTTCTATTTATAGTCATCAACCCCCAAGATACTCTCAGAGGCTCCCTTTCTGGACCCAGCTGTGTCCAGATCTCATACATCATGCTTAGAATTGGTCCATCCCCTTCTCCCCAGCACACAGCTTTATAGACTTATCAGGCCTGGATGACATTCTGTCGGCACTTAGACAAGGAGCAAGGTGTTAATGGTTTGAGGTATGCTCCTTCCTTCAACCCAAGCCACTAGGGCTTTAAACGGAATTGTTTCTACCCTAGGAGTGGGAGGGCTTTGGGCCACCTGGGGTTTTGGAACCCTAGGATCATCCTCCACTTCCTTTGCCTCTAATGCCTGCCCATGAGGACAAAGATGAGTAGTGACAAGTGTAGGATAATAATTCCTGTTAAAAGCAACAAGGTGATGAGTTCTGGGAGGCTGTAAGCATCCTGCAAGACAGGTTCTACCTTCGAGAACTTACTTACAGCTTGGTTGGGAAGCATAGGACGTAGATAGGGCTAGAGCTATACAGTAGACTAAACAATGGCGGTGGGCAGTCCTATGACGAATGGACAGGTAGTGCTAAGTGGCCGGGGAGGGTGTCACGTGGGGGAGGAAGGACAGGAGCTGCAGCTAGAGTTCTTGGGTGGAATTCAGATACCAACGAGAGAAAAGTACTGGCAGACATATCCTCCTATCAAAACCAATATCTTAACTGAAAAATTTCTGAATCTCTGTCTATCGTCCTCATTTTGGATTTAAGTTTAGAATTTTTATCCACTATTCCTCTCCAGCTCTTGTCGCTGTTTTGCTCGACTTGCTCTGGCCAGATTCCTGCCATCTTGCACTTAAAAGAGATTTACTCTCCTCCAGATACAAATGCCCGCCCTCCCTCAGTGCCACCCCAGCAGGAGGCATGAGGGGCGTATGTGGCCAGTCTTTTGTTGGAAGACTTTTTTTTTTAGGGTGAACATAATCTTGCGGAGGGGAGAGAAGAATTTCTCCTGCTGGGTAAAAATCCCCAAACACTTATTTTCTAAGCCTCCTTAGCAGACTTCTTCCTTGGCTGTCAGCCTGCATTGTCCTTTGTAATCATTTCTAGCCCAAGTGTATGTAGGCCACACTAGTTACAAATAACAAGTTGGACAATTAAGGAACACATAAAAGGCAGAATGCTCGCACAAACCATAAATTATTTTTCTGGTCACTGAATAGTTGAGAGTTGCCTGTATAAGAAAATCAAGAATGCTTTCCCTTTTTTTCATTTGTAGTTGCAACTTCTCTAGAGGGTCAAAGTTGCAAGATTTCAAATCACACGTGTTGAAGGAGCGTTTGCTTCCTAAACTTCTCCCTCCTCATTAAAGAGGCTCCCAAGCTCTTGCCTGGTGTGAGACCCTTGGCAGCATCAGACACATAGATGCTCGAGGAGGGACATGTCAGATGAACTAATGAAGTTAATTTAGGTGTTGGATATCCGCTATGGGATTAATAATAAGAAAGAGGCATGAGAACTACACAGATTGGCTAAGTATCACACCAGGTTGTATTCAGAGTCTGCTGCGTGCTGCTAGATGGGGAACCGGGCTGATCAGCATACGGCAGACCACAGGGAACCTACAGGAAGCGTCCCACTGAGATTACTATGGATTACTTTCCCAGGGCTTTGACGCTGCATACCCGTCCTGGGAGAGGAAAACAGATTTAAATTGACTTCCTTGGGCACTCCCGGTCTTGCTCATTCTCTGTCTTTGAGAGGAGACCAAGTCTCTGTCTGTGGAGCCTTCGCCCCTCTCGAACAAACTTTCCTTTAGTCTCTGACTCCGGCTTGTGCTTGAATTCTTTCCCGTGCACAGTCGAGGACCCTCCCCAAGTGGGGACTCAAATCCTACACTGGGATCAGTCCTTATATCTTCCCGTTGCATGGTTCCCATATAGTTAATGACTGGAGTCTGAGAATAGTAGAGGCTCAAAAATCTTTGTAATATAATGTTCTGTCCTAATGTTCCCAGACCGTACAAATAAAATACATACAAATGGAACAGCTCCGTCTCTGGGTTGAAAACAAGCTGTTGTCAAGTCTAGGTCTCCAAGGCCAAGTTAAGCTGAAAAACAACCGCTGGTAGAGAAACAGGATAATAAAATATTATCATGCTCTCTGTACTGTTGTATTTTTCTGATAACAGGGAAGATATAAAAACCAGACATGCTCAGCAGTTTCTTGCATATGAAAGCATATTTGTTAAGGAGTAACTTATTTGTGGGTCCAAAGGCATTCCGAGCCAATGACATGACTCAGAATCTTGGGTTGTGCTTCACGAACTCAGAAGCACCTGCTCCTTCTTTCAAAGGCATAATCGGAGAATCCCTGGACTTTGTAAGAGTTCCAAGAACTGGGCTTGCCTTTCCACACCTGCACAGGTTTGTAGAAAAGGACCATGAAAAAACAATTTCTCTCTGACCCCTTGAGCAGAATGAGCTAACTTCCAAGAACTCAATCACACTGTATTCAAGGTAGAGGAGGGATAGTAAATAAAATTTAAAAAAAGAAAAAGAAAGAAAGAAAGAAAAAGAAAGAGAAAGGCAAAGTCTTACTCTCAGTGAGCTCCAGAGCGGGTGTGGCCATGACAGTTGGAGTAAGTAACCTTGGTCTAGGGCAGATGGAGCCAAGGACTGAATCTCTTTTTGGGGACTTGCTCTGGACATTTGCAGACCTGGGCTCTGTTGGTTTACAGCCCTGCCTCTGTGCCCACACCACACAGACTTGACTTGACTTTCTTGCTTATGTGTGTTGAAGGTTTTCCATTTGTCCTCCAACCCCATCTGCTATCTGCCTTGTGTCCCAGGAGGCTGACCTGCAGAGTCTGCCCCTGGCTTTCTGATGGGTTTAGCCCATGGATAACCCCGGCAGGAGTTTAGAGGCTGGAATCCTCATCACCCTAGCTCCCATCCAGTGGGGTCTCTTATGATCACCACCCAGGCAGATGGCCTGTCCTTTCTCTCTCTCTTTGGGTTCTGGAACACTCTCCCGTTAGGCCTAGGGTTGACAATCTCCCCCTCTCCCCAAGGGCCCTAGGTTACTCTTCTACCTTTTATGGTTTACCTGTCCGCATTTAAATAATTTCTTTAACAAGCAGAATGCAAATTTACATTTTGGAGTGTACCATCCGTTTCCAGGTGGGCCCCTGACTGATCACGTGGGTCTAATGGAACACATCAGTCCTCTGTCCCTGTGGCTGTCAACTGCCCTCTGAAAAGCATGGTGCACACAGGGCTAGGTTGTCCTTCCCCTGAGGCATAACCCTGGGAAGTCGCTTGCCCTTGACTCGTCCGTTTACCCAATATACAACAAAAGTAGTGTGGACTAAACGGTGTTCCAGCCCCTTCCATGCTAACACGATTGTCCTGGATATTCATTTTGAGTTCTGAGTGTTAGAACGGCTTGTTGAGGGCACGGCAGACAAACTGCGTGTGTTGTGGTTATTTAAGGATCTAAGAGCAGCCATCAAGGAGTGGGCAGAGAGCTTTCCAGCTGCAGCGATGACTTCTGGGGGGTGGGTTCAGAAGTGCGACAGCACCGCAGCACACCAGGGTTCAAGGGCTAGAGGGCCCGCAGGCCTGTCTATGTCGGGGCTGACATTGGCGCCCCACGGGAGGCTCTGCGAGGCAAGTGACTGGGAATACCGCCATGAGGGGCCAGGGCTGGAGGTCCAGCTCACAGTCCGGCCCCACGCGGTGGGGGCCCAGGAAACGCCGCGAGACCGAGGGGGCACAGTCGCAGTTTCATCCCTTCGGGCCTTGTCTTTCCATCAGCAAAGGGGGGGACAGTAGGCGACCGAAGGACAGGCACGGGTCAGCGGGCGCCTGGAGCAGGGAACTCTGCACCGGCCCAGGGCAGCCAGGCCAGGGAAGCGCGAGCGCGGCTGGGACCCGCGCTGCGACGCTGCGTCTGCGCGCGCGGCCGCGGTGGGGGCGGGGCGAAGGAGGCCGGCGGCGATTGGTTCCCGGCGCTCGCCGTCGGCCAATGGGCGGCGAGGGCGTGTCGGGGCGGGGCGGAAGCCGCATCTTAAGCTGGGTGACGCGTCGCGCTCGCCGCTCCAGCTTCGCCAACGCAGCGTGTCTTCGGCGGGCCCCGCGGGCGCAGCCAGGTATCCGCGCCAGGGTGCAGGGCCGCGGGCAGGGGCGCGGGCAGGGGCGCGGGGGCGCGGGGCGGGGACCTGGGCGCTCCGCACGGCGGCGGGCGAGGCGGGCGGGCGCGCGCGCCTGGCTCCGGGCCGGGGCCCCGCGGAGCGGGCGGAGGGGGCGCGCGGGGCCTGGGCCGCCGGGCAGGCTCCGCCTCCGCGGCGGGCATCACGGGGCCGGGGAGCCCGGCAGAGGTGCGGCGCATCCCCGGGACGAGCGAGGAAGAGGGAGCGGCGGCCGAGGCCGTGATGTGGCACCTTCGCCCTCCGGAGCGGGCGCGGCCGGCCTTGTGCCCTCCGGGTCCGCGGGCCCCAAGCGCCCGAAGTGTCTGCACCTTGGCTCCGCGCCCCTCGTGCGCCCCGCGTTTCCGGGAAGGCGGCGTGTGGGCTCCGCGCACCGAGGACACCCTGGGTTCCCGGGTGCTTTAGGCCAAGAGGGTGCATTCGGGACCCAGCGGAGCAGCTCAGTCCACGGTGGCTTTGGTTTTAGGGCGGAGGACGAGCCCTCCGGGCATCTCCTGGACCCTGTAACCAACCTGCTCTTCGCTCCCCTCCCACAACTTCTCTTTTTTTTTCTCCAGCCTTCGTCCTAATAAAAAAAAATTACGGAAGTAGAGCCTTGTTTTCCTGTAACGCGCAGACTGATTAGATGCTGTCGAGGGATCGGGGCCAACGGGCCTCTCAGTGTGTGAAAGAGGTCCTTTGACAGCAGTGCTGAGCGTCACACATTTTGGTTGAATTCAGTGCGAAACTTGTACTCGGTGACCAACAGTCTTTTCCCTTTGTCACTCTTAATCTCTTGCCTTCTTGGTGTTTTATCTATTTGATAAGTTAAGGCAATAAATTAAGGAGGGAGAAGAAGAGTGACTTTGGAATGAAGCATCTTTTAAGAAATTATTAATCTCCAGTTTCTTTTTTTTCTTTTTTGTTATATAGATTTATTTTTTTTCTTTCTTCTGATCTCCAGTTTCTCATTTCTAAAACTTTTCTTCTTGTTTGTAAGAGTAAGAATTTCTGTAGGAAAACTTGTTTTTTCAGTTTGAACCTGGAACTGTTTTTTAGGTATGTAATTAAAATTCCTACTCCATTTGAAATAAACATTTTAAAGAAATGAAAGACTTCTTTCACCAGGATATTCGGGTTTCATCTTCAGAGAGTCTAGTTTTTGACTATGAAAAAGATCTTGAGAGAATCTTGATTAAAACAGATCTTAAATAAAAAGTTTCTTACTTTGGGTCTATAATTTTTCACAGTGTCCAAGGTTAATTTTGCACCCCCTCCCCAAAACCCAGTAAACTTTAGTAAAAATTCTTAAAAAGACATTTTTTCCGCAAAGAAGCTGTCTTATTTGTATTCCTCTCCCATACTCTGCCTTTATTACTGTTACTTGTGTGCATATTTTATGCCGTTGGCTGAGAGTATATTTATTTTAAAATATATTTTAAAATAGTGATGAATGAACCACTATTTGAGGGTGTGTGGGAGGTGTGGTCTAGCTGAGCCAGTCTTTTTTTTTTTTTTAAATAGTACTGCTTAAGGCATTTGCCACAACACACTTGAGTTGAATTTTGCTCAGATTATGTAAGAAAAACAAAACAAAATACTCTTGTTGGCAGGAACTTACAAAGGACTGTATTTGTGAATGGTTACCTCAAGAAAAGTAAATATTTGACAGAGTAGAACCAAATTTATTCACGTGGAATATTTTAAGTGTCTCCTTGATGAATTTCACTGGGTTTTGAGTGATTTTAAAGAATATATTTCATAGTATACAGTAAATTTCAAAATGCAGCCTTTTATGGAAATTCTGTTTTAGGTATGGTCTTTGGTAATAGAATGGATTACTTTTGTTAATAAGCGGATGGATTAGTGAAAACATTCTTGAAATTCTTGCTGTGAGTAGTAGTCTTTTGTTCTTTTCTCCATGACGGGAGTGTAGGTCTTGGTTAAATGCATGACAATAGCCCGGACCGGTCACACTGGTACACGTGATTTTGACTCTGGAAGGTCACAGAATCTAATGAAGTGAGCTGTTGATAGATTAGTTACTTCTGGTGACGCCTCAGAGAATGCTAGAACGTGGGGAGCTGGGCTCCACGCCCGGAGGTCTGTGATTTTTCCTCCCTCACTTGCTCCTGCTGCTTCAGAGGGCCACATCTAAGTGTACTTAGGAATGACCTTGTTCCTTTGACAGACAGGAAATGCCAGCGGAATGCCCAAACCCCGGCCAGGTTCTGGGGGCTGCAAAGTGAGTTTAAGACATGGTTCCTGTCCTTTAAGGGAGCCTAGTAGGAATCTAATGGGGGGACAGGCATGAAGACAAGTGTCCTGAACTGTTGGGACCTGCGACAAAAGTCTGCAAGGTTTTGGGCGTCTTCAGGAGTGCCTTATGTGGTCAATTCAGTGGGGGAGGGTGAAAGAAGCTAATGTGTATAGTATTTATACATAGAAAAAAAGTTATTGGACATCTCCAAAGTACGATTGTTGGTAATTGTCTTGTCCTAATCAGCAGAAAAAAAAGTTACTGTCTTTTTCTTAAAGAAAAAGCCTCCAGTTTAAAAAAGAAACTATGGCACTGTTGATTTTTATATTCCAGAAATAGGCTAATTTCCTTATGAATCTAAAGGAGGAAGGGAACTAATCGAGTGGCCAGTTTGTGCTGGATTCGGCACTTCAATGTTGTCTCGTTTAATCCCGAGTAATGACCTTGAATGGCTTCATTTTACAAACGGGGAAATTGAAATTCAGAAGGATTATCCAAAGACACTCTTAAAGAGCCCCAGCTGGAATTTAATTCCTGGTCTTCAGAATTTGGACTTTCCACTCTAATTCTCCTAGTTTTTCAGGCCTTTTTGGAAAGGAAAGTCATTGATGTTGGCTATTGTTAAGCCCATCTTTATTCTCTTCTGATTTTTCTTGTATAGTGCCTCGCACAGTAGCTTGAACATAGAAAGTTCTATAACAGAAATACGCTTACAGGATCCTGGGACATCATCTTACATCTAACTATAGGGCTTCTCCCAGTTGAAGGAAATACCCAGAGTTCATCCTTAAAAATATTAAGGATGAGTATTAGTAATGTTTGAATGTCATTGTTTTGTCAGTAAGTTGTAGTTATTCTTTTAATAAAACTGCTTGAACTCTGCGGTAAAATGGATATTTTGTCCCATTTCTGTCATTATTTCAAATGTCAGCATGTTATGTGATTATGTGGAAGCATTCTCATGTTGAACATCTCTTATGTGTGAATAGTCACAATCTGGAGTATTTCTTTATGATAGAATCTTATGAGTGGTCTAAGTAGAAACATTTTAAGGCATTTATTATGATTACAATTTGTTTTAGAAAGTGTACTTTAGAGAAAGTGTATTTTATTAGTAATTGGATGAGAGCAAAAAATAATGTGTTTAATTTATAGTTGGTCAAATACAGCATTAATTCTTACCCAGCCCAAGAAATAAAGTTAAAAATCAATGTTTTAGCCTTAGCGATAGCATTTGGAGAATTTCTGTCTAATACAGCTAGCCATTTTTGCATTTTTGTTAGCTTTGTCCAGTCTAGTATTTCTCATACAACTTTTTTGTTATTGATACATGACTGAGATAAAATCTAATGACAGCTAGGGACCGTCTTAAAAAATGCACATGCATACAATTCTGCATTTTATTTCAGGAGTTGCTGGATTCTGAAGACCATTCCTGGATCTCGGGTTAAAAATCTGTTCTAATCTGAACCGTGGGAAGAAAGGGTCCTTGGTGAGTCTTGGCTTGTTCAGCGCTTGCTAATTCCTGAGGATGCTGGGTTTCCTGGGTGTGCCAGGTTCCAGGGGGCGTGAGCCAAGCTCCAAGGGTTAAGTTTTGCTCACTGGCAGTTCACACAGTGCTGGGCAATGCCGCCCCTTGGAAGCACTTGTGATCCAGCCTTCCTTGATGCCCCCAGAGTGAGTTCCTTGTCCTTGGTGTCCTCTCAGCCCTGGTGATGTAAACAAACAAACAAACAAACATGTATACTTAGTATATAACCTTGAGGAGGTACAGAAGGGTGTAAGTAAGAAGTAAAAGCCCCTGACCGCCCATCCACCGTTCTCATTTTTCCCCTGTGTTCTCTTGGACGTCTGTCTAGCCTGTCGCACTATGGGTCCACCTTACTTTAACACCTGGCAGGTTTTACTGTAAATATTTATATGCTTTTTCCCCTTGTTCCCCTTCTGGCTTCCCCAAGGGCTTAGTTCTCTCCCACTTTCTCGATCTTTTTGGAGCGGGGCCTGTAGTCAATGCTCAACAGTTTTAAATGAGTCCACGTACATCAACCCTGGGAAGACTCTTATCTCGATGCCTCCTTTTCCCGGGCCAGGTCGGCGGTGTACCCACGCGAAGGACATGATGTTTTCCAAACTAGCGCGTTTCCAGCCCGTTGCCGTGCTGCGTCGAGGGGTTCACGCCTCAGGGGCTTCCGCTACATCCGTTGCGACTAAAAAAACCGTCCAAGGCCCTCCATCCTCTGATTACGTTTTCGAAAGGGAGTTGAAATACGGCGCACACAACTACCATCCCCTACCGGTAGCCCTGGAGAGAGGAAAAGGTACGTTTTGAATGAATCCGTCTCCTTCCCTTTTTGCTGGAAACTTTTTATAAAAATTGCTTTTCTATTTTCTCAGTATACATTTTTCCAGATGCATTTAACTTTTATAGTGTAGATGCGGTTAAGTCAGTGTTTATTGTCTGAAGTGCTTGCTGTGCTGGGTGCCGTGCTGGGTGCCGTGCTGGGTGCCGTGCTGGGCTCCGTGCTGGGCTCCGTGCTGGGCGCTGTGCTGGGCGCTGTGTTGGGTGCTGTGCTGAGTGCTGTGCTGGGCGCTATGTTGGGTGCTGTGCTGGGTGCTGTGCTGGGCGCTGTGTTGGGCGCTGTGTTGGGCGCCGTGCTGGGCGCTGTGGGCATACAAAGGTGAATTCATTCTGTCTTTGTCATTATGGACCTTGCCAGGACCAGTGTAACATGCATAAGGAAAGTGCTATAATACTGCTCCTTTTTTCCCTGTAACTTTTATTTTGACATAATTTTAAAGAAAAGTTGCAGTAGTAGTACAAAGAATTTTCTTTGACCCGTCGCCCGAATTTCTTGAGTGTTAACATTTTACTTTTGCTTTTTACTTTCTTTCTTCACGCATGCTCACACACTCACATGCTCACATACATGCTCTCAGGCTCACACACTCATATACTGTCACACAAAATACGTTTTTTCCCCAAAACGTTTGAGAAGTTGCCCCTAAATCCTGAGCTTGCCTTCCTGAAACACAAGAACTTCCTCTTATATAACAATGAATTTTCAAAATGAGGACATTCACGCTGGCTCAGCACCGTGATCTGCTCTGCAGACTTTATCCAGATTTAATTTCTCATGAATAGTGAAAGAAAATCTCAGTTCACGGGTTACCTTCAGTTCTCAAATCTGTTTCGTTTTCTTTCATTCAGAACAAATGCCTCATCTTTTGTCTTCTTGACTTTGATATATTTAACGGGATAGGCCAATAATTTGTGGAATGAACCTCAGTCTGGGCTCAGCTGCCAAGGTGGTGTCTGCCAGGCTTCTCCCTGCAAAGTCACTATCTTCCCTTTTGACTTCCTTGAAAGGGACATGGTTTCAGACTCTGTAAACTCTGTGGTACATTTTTAGCAGCCATTAATGATTCTGGCCTGAATAAATAATTACTGATACTTACCAAATGATGATTTAATCCCCATTTAACAGCATTACCCTCATACAACCAAAGTTTGTTAACTTTGGACCAGAAGATGATGTATAAGACTATTAAACATTTTTGTCATTTGTCTGTGTTTTATTTGGGGCCAGTACTATAACACGGATGTATCTGCTTTCAAACACATGACACATCTAGATTTGTAGATTACACATTTAAAAACAGTTTGGTTTGCAAAGATATTCTTCACTTAAGTGGCAGAGTCTGGACTCGAATCTGACCTTCTGGGTTCAAGTTCTGGTTCGTGCTGACCAACTCAGGCGAATTACTAGTCAAGCGTCTATAGTTAGGTGCCAAAGCGATGTTTTGGGTGTTTCTGTCGCCATGGTCCCAGTGAGATTATAATGGAGCTGAAGAGTCCCTGTCACCCAGCGGTAGCGGTCACGGCACAGTGCGTTACACGGATCCTCACCGTCGGGTCACAGTTGCCGCATATGAAGTACGCGACATGCTACACAGCTTTGCAGCGCGTTGCTGAATGGGAACAGAATTTGTCACCTCAAAATATCTCTCTTTGGTATCAGTATTCTTTAAGGCTGGTTAATTTTGAGAAGCAGCAGACATGCGAGAAGCTCTGAAAACCAGAGAGAAGTGACCTTTTGTAAAAAACATGTACATTTATAAGGGAAACCTCCAGTTACTGGGGGGGTCTCCCTCATAGTACCAGGAAGAGGGGGTGACCTTACCTCCAGAAACTCTTAGCAAGGCAGAAATCTGCGTAGCAACCTAGCCCTTGTAGACTGTGCTTTTTCTGGTCCCCCTCTGTCATGCCAGCCCCCAACCCCAACATCTTCTGTCTTCAGATGGTACTTAAA
Organism: Macroglossus sobrinus; assembly: GCA_004027375.1. NCBI lineage: Eukaryota > Metazoa > Chordata > Mammalia > Chiroptera > Pteropodidae > Macroglossus > Macroglossus sobrinus. Next base: position 43,250 of record PVKZ01003794.1, read on the forward strand.
CTGGTGGCTTCAGCCATTTTGGTGACCTGCTTGGTTTTCCTGGGTCTCTCCCATGTAGATGGAAGATATACATGTTACTAAACCTCCATGTGTTTCTTTCCTGCTAATCTGTCATTGATTACAGCGATGTCTCGGCCAGCAACACAGAGGGTAGAGGTAAAATTAGTGTCGCTCCCCTACAGAGCAGCAGGCTGGACCACGTAGCCTGGCGTGTGGCAGGCTACACACCTAGGTGCGTGTAAGTGCCGTCCGATGCTCGCACGACGAGGTCACCTACAGGCACATTTCGCAGACTGTATCTCTGTCTGCGTGGGCATCATTTTATTTCCTTCCTCTGCCACAGGGATGATAGCACCGCCACTGGGGATTCTGATGAGGTGAGGGACAGAAGCACCTACCATGGTGTGTTAATAAGTACCTGGCAAAAGTTAGGCGTTACACCCCTGCATACATTTTAATATATATAGTCAACTTAAAAAATCATTGTAAAATGGACATAACTTAAAATTTATTGTTTTCACCATTTGATTTGGTGGCATTATTAAGTAGGTGTGGACAGTGTCGCACAACTGTCACCTCTAGCTAGTTCTAGAACTTAGTTACCACCCAGAGGACACCCTGTATGCATGAAATAGTCGCTTCGCAGGCCCCCACCCTGGAACCTGGCAACCACTCACTCGTCTGCTTTCCGCCTCCGGGTTTGCCCCTTCTGGATCGTTCTCATAAATGCAGTCAGATAGACATGCACCATGTCTGCAAGGTTCATCTGTGTCAGTGGTGGCACGTGCTAGTACGTCACTGCCCTTTCTTGCTGTGTACTATTTCCGCGCATGGATAGACCACGGTTTGTGTATTCGTTCATCCGCTGATGGGTATTCGGGTTGTGTCCTTTAGGCCATTGTGAATCGTGCTGCTATTGGCATTTGTGTGTAGATTTTTCTTTGACCACCTGCCTCGCTTTTAGGGGGTGTATACGGAGGAGCGGGGGTGCTGGGTCATACGGTAATTTTATGTTTAACTTGTTGAGGAACCGCCAAACTGTTTCCCACAGCCAATGCACTATTTTACATTCCCACCAGCATCCCATGAGAGTTTCAATTTCTCCACATCCTTGCCAGCACTCGTTTTCAGAAGAAGTGGACATGATTAAAATTTAAATTATAAAAAATTTTAAAGCTTCTAAAAATTTAAATTATAACCATCTTAATGGGTGTGAAATGCTATTATTATAGTTTCGTTTGCATTTCTCTTAATGATTTGAGCTGCTGAGCATCTTTTCATGTGTGTGTTGGTCATTTGTTGTATGTCTTTGTAATCATTCATTCTTCGGGGAAATGTCCATTCAGGTTCTTGGCCCATTTGTGAATTGGGTCGTGTATTTTCCTGTTGAGTTGTAAGAGTTCTGGATACTGGATTCTTATAAGATATCTGTTTTATTTAGAGATGTATGTTTTTGCCATTCTTGTCGGTTGTTACAGTAAACGAAGCAACCGTGACTTTTAGGTGAAATTCTAACTTTAAATTCCAAACTCTAGTTTTCAAGGAGTAAAGATATTTCTTACAGAGTTTATAAAATCTTTTTATGTTGTGCTCTTCTTGTTAAATGTATACTTTGAAGGTGGACAGATAGAATGTGATTCCTTCTAAACTGGAGCTTATTATGCTTGAACTAAAACGTGCCTTAACCACAATTCCATTTTAAATAGAAGTTCATATGTAGGTATCCAGAGGGCTTGCTAGCAGTCTTAATCTTGGAACTTTATGTAATTTCATGATTTTCTAAAATTATTTTTTTATGTGTTTTAGGTATTTACCTTTGGGATGTAGAAGGCAGAAAATATTTTGACTTCCTGAGTGCTTACAGTGCTGTCAACCAAGGGCATTGTCACCCAAAGATTGTGAATGCTCTGAAGAGTCAGGCGGACAAACTGACCTTGACATCTAGGGCGTTCTATAATGATGTACTTGGTGAATATGAAGAGTATATTACCAAACTTTTCAACTACCACAAAGTTCTTCCTATGAATACAGGTGAAATATTTCCTTTTTTTTTTAGTAGCCAAGAAAATAGTTTTATTACTTTCTGATAATTGAAAACATTTTTTTAAACTGAGAAATTTTCTCTCCTGCTAGGAGTGGAGGCTGGAGAGACGGCTTGCAAGCTTGCTCGTAGATGGGGATATACTGTTAAGGGTATTCCGAAATACAAAGCAAAGATCGTTTTTGCAGGTATGTGAAATTCAACAGTAACCTCTGTGATCTAAACATACATATCATTTACAGTTTTAATTGACTGATGAAATATTTATAATGTCTTTGCTTCATACATGATATATTATTTGCTGAATGTTTCATAAAAATTGAGAGATTTCCTTTTCTTGGTTTATTTCCAAATATTGGTGCATATAAAGGATTTCTCTCTCTTAAATAACGCCCTGCTTCCCTCTCCTTAAAATGAGTGACTGTAAGATTTATTTCTCATCTGCTTATCTGAGTTTTTTCCCATATAATTTTTTTGTTTGGTTAGATGGTCTCAGTGGTAGAACCTCTTTGTTAGGTTGTTGATGTGGGGTTATGGTACAGTGGGGCCCTGTCCTGGGTATGATGCACAGTTTGACTTTTAATATGGGATGTGTCGTGCGCGGATCTTAGAAGTCGTTGGGAGGGGAGGGCTGGAGTCGTCTGGGTGTATTTCTGGGAACGGTTGAGAGGAATGACCTGGATACAGTTATTTCAGATGATGTCATCTGACTTTTGGAATCTGTATAATGATGTTCAGTTGATGGATTCTGACTTTCTTTTGAGCTTTGACTTAATTTTTAAGTAAAAAGTATGGATAAACATGTCATCGCACCTGGTGAAAATTCACTCTTGTGATGATTAAAATCATGAGCTATTCTGCCTTGGGCACAAATGCAGCTGAGTTACAAGCCCCATCACAATAGAATTCGGAGGTCAACTTTAACTGCTGGCCGTCCATACTTGGTATTTGGGGTTGACAGATTACCGTTCCCAAAGAAGAAGAAATCTTTGCACAGCTCTGTGACCTGCCATTTCGGAGTCGTGTGCCTTAGTTGTAGGGTAACATATAACTGTCTCTTCTAATCAAAGATGGCATTCGTGGGGGTTTTTATTCTTACAGACTATTTCCAGTCTCTCTCACATTAGCAAAGGCTGCAGAGGTGTTTTTACTCAAGTATTGAAAGGAGCTGGCAAGTCTGGGATATAGAGACAGCGAAGCTGTCCCCAGCTGTGAGTCCTTTACTCTGCAGACTGGGTGACAGGGATGCGACTCCTGCAGGGGAGACAGTAGACTGACGGTGCAGTCAGTCCTTTTTAAACTAGCGCAGTCACAGTCAGTTCGCTGCTGCTTTTGGACAGGAGACGTGGGCCTTCCTCATAGGTGAGAGAGGGCTTTGCAGGACTAGTGTGCAGAGACGCTATGAAGCCAAGATACAGTAATTCTGTGTTGGGTTCATTGAGTCCGTGCTGGGGAAGATAATATTAAAAAAAAAAAAAAAGCAGAAGAAACCCTCAAGTCCCTATTATTCTACCTTGTGATTTTCCTTCCTTGAATTTAATCCAGTGGAAATGATCTCATGCACCTGCTTTACACTCGGGCTTTCTCCTCTTACAGTAGGAGCTCCTTGAGGGCGGGGAGCTGGCCAGTCGCGAACACCATTCTGTGCCCAGCACCTAGGACAGTGCCTGTCAGACAGTAGGTCCTCTCTCAGATTTATGGATGAATTAAATTTATGGGTGTAAAATGTTCCTGTAAAGAGGCAGATAGATGTCTGTCATTGAGCACAAAAGATTATAATAGCGAGGAAGGCAAAACTGAAAATGTTTGGCTTGCCTGAGGGTATTTTCTCCAAGTAAAATTAAAAATTCATTCTGTAGAACAGTTAGCTTGGAGTACTGGATTTTTCAAAAAGAAAACGGCTCATTCTCAGTGAAGGATAGTCTCTTTCTCATATCACTTACACAGATACACTGTCTCTAGGAAAACCTGTGCTGAACGCCTCAGTTGTTCGTGTCCAGGAATATTGAAAGGAAGGACAAGTATCTGTCCTCACACTGTGTATCCCCATCAGGAGTTCGGTGGAGAAGTGTCTGAAATAGTGACAGCAAGGCCAAAGGCCAAATCTGGGTGGTCGTGAGCCCTGGTGTTTGATACCAGATTTCGTTTTAATGAATAGATAGATGCTCACTGGAGTCCCGCTAAAGCAAACTCTTAGTTTTTTCAAAAGTCAAACTCTTTGCTTATTAAATGTGGGGTTCGTTTGGAATAATCAGTGTGTATTTTGTTTTTCTGTTCTAGCTGGGAACTTTTGGGGTAGAACGATGTCTGCTATCTCCAGCTCCACAGACCCAAACAGTTATGAAGGCTTCGGACCATTCATGCCCGGTTTTGAGATCATTCCATACAATGATCTGCCCGCTCTTGAGGTACTTAACTAACGGCACATGCTCTAGCTCACAGTAAATGGGAATTAAATGTGTTGCATGTATGAATTAAAAATAGGTGTGCGTCTGTAATGAAAATCTAATCTAAGTTGGGCCGAGATTTCAGACTGGTGTCAGTCAGTCAGATTCCGACATGGGCAGACTGGCCTCCCGGTCTCGTCCTCATAACCCAGCTGACTGTTTGAGTTTGATGTCCTGTATAAGTATTACCTTGATTACTGCCTGTTTAATTCCTTTACTAGATAAAATTACTCAGTTTTCAGATAGCTCTTAAAAATCGCCTGCAAAATAGAAAGAGTCACTTAAAATGGCTTTTTAAAATGTCATTTTCTTTAAGTTTTAGTTACAGTACATTTGGCTATGAGAAAATGTAGGATAGAGTAGCTTAAAAGCTGAAGTCCGTAGAGCTTTCGGTAACTTGACCGTCAGTCAGAAATGTTAGACTTTGAAGTCAGAATATAATTGAGTGCAAAAACTTAATTCATGTGCTTTATATTCATAGGAAAATTATGTGATTTCGGATTTCCAGATAGGTTGGAGAGGAGGTTACTAACACGCTTTCACACTTTTCTGTAGCGTGTTCTCCAGGATCCGAACGTCGCCGCGTTCATGGTGGAGCCCGTCCAGGGCGAAGCGGGCGTCATCGTGCCAGACCCCGGCTACCTGACAGGCGTCCGTGAGCTCTGCACCCAGCACCAGGTGGGCCCTGTTCTCACCCGCCCGCCTCTGGGTCCTGCGCATGGGATAAATGCAAACACTACCTCACCCTTCCACAAGGGGGAGACATTCTTAGAGCTTCAGACTTGATAGTGCTATCAGCCACCTGCACAGAAGCCGACTGTCTTGTCTATCAGTCATCTATCTGTATCTATCTAATCATCCATCCATCCATCCATCCATCCATCCATCTACCTATGTATGTATGTATGTATGTATGTATCTATCTATCTATCTAAATTAGTTTCAAGTAAGAAGCCAACTTTTATTGGCTCTGGAAGCTGGCCAGACCCTGGGCCCTGGCAGGGCTGCAGACTTCCTGTCCCCACCGTGGCTCCATCTCCCCTCTCTGGCAGCCTGTCCTTTGACCCTTTACTGTACCCCTGTGCTCCAGCATTTAAGTTCTTTCCTCCTCTCCCCACCAAGCTGCTAAATATTTAATAAGAAGCAAATGTTTAATCAATGTTTGTGGAAGAAACAAGTGAAGTAACTTGTTTCCAGAGAGTAGTCACATCCAGAAAAACCCCACAGAACCTCACTCTGCACACGCAGCTGTCCACGATGTGGGACAGCGCAGAGTGGGCCTCTGGGGGGCAGTGGCCTGACGCAGGAGATGATTGGCGTGACAGGGTGTTCACAGAACAGTATTGAAATTGCGTGGGTATTTAAATCATTTTCACAAATCGGAGGGAATGCCAGGTGACAGTGCTGTGAGGGAAAAGTAAAATAAAGATCACTACTGTTTTCCCTATGGGAACAAAATTGCTAATTAATGCTATTATATTGTTTTCCAATAGGTTCTGTTTATTGCTGACGAAATACAGACAGGATTGGCCCGAACTGGTAGATGGCTGGCCATTGATCATGAAAATGTCAGACCCGATATAGTCCTTCTTGGAAAGGCACTTTCTGGTGGCTTATACCCTGTAAGTTGAATGCTAGCCTCTCTTTCTATCCCCTGCTCTCCTGAAATACATCCTTCAGATGTTCCTACATCAGCTGGTGTGACAACAATATCTTTCTGTGGTGTGGTTTTAGGTAGTGTGCTGTAGGTCGCCTGGACTGTGTATAACAATGTCACTCCCGTGGGGTGACCCACCAGTTAATTTTAACTGAAGAACTGAGTGTCCCGTGGAATTTGCCACAGCATTTAAAAATATATATATTTATTGTAGCATTCGTTTTGGATGGAAACGTTTTACCCCAGAAGTATTCTAAAGCCTGAGCTTCTCCCCATTATCCGGAAACATAGTATTACTAATTATTTGAAACCATGACTGATTCATGTAGAGATTAGGAAACATTAGTGTTTCGTGGTAGTTCTGTTCTTGGATTTACGTGCTAGGTCAAGGGCTTCGGGGTTTAGTGTGGAATGTCACTTTCAGTTTCTCAGCAGTTAAACAAGGCATTTCACCTTGAACCTGGAAAGCGTTCTAAATCCTATTGTAGAAGCAGCTTGAGTCTTAATTCCAAAATGCTATTGCTCTGTGCCATTGCAGCGTGCCCGATGTGCTTAGGGTAACGTGTTAGGGTAGTACTTAGATTGGCACGGGTAGTCGCTGTGGCAGATGTAGCTCATGTTTGTTGAGGCCTCACGTCAAGTGTAATATCAGCTTCCTAAATATTTGTGTTCGTCAAATCGTCTGAGGATGATTTGGTTAACCCTGAATTCTCCGTCTTTCAGGTGTCCGCAGTGTTGTGTGATGATGAAATAATGCTGACCATCAAACCCGGGGAGCATGGGTCCACGTTTGGTGGCAACCCGCTGGGCTGCCGAGTGGCCATGGCAGCCCTCGAGGTAAAAACTGGCACCGCTGTACAGCATCTGTTCCTTTAGGTGACTGATGTGACTTTTAAACTTGAGCCCACTGGTGTAATGAGCAATGTAAGAAGATTGCCAGGTTTTATAGAATATGAATTGCAGAGGAAAGGTTTTCGGGGCAGGGCATTCTCAAAAAGTAATTTAACGTTGGCCTAATAGTTAGAGACCTTCTGTGGGCTTCCTGAGTTTGGGCCTGTGTGTGCTGGGTGGCCCTCCTCCAGCTCACTCTGTGACCAGGCCTGGCCTGACATGCCTCTGGCTTAGCACACATTGGTGTTTTTTGTTTTTTTTTTTAAAGGTGTGTATTTGAACACTTTTAGACTTATTCCTTAAGTGCCTACCAAAGGTATAACATTATATAATCTCTAAGGATGGGCTATTTAGGGGGAAGAAAATAAAGGAACCTCTATGGCAGTTAAAAAAATTAAACTATATTTAGTCTGTTGATTTATTCAACTAATAAACTATCTGTGGCATTTAACAAATTTTAATCCTCATTTTGCAGTACAATCAAATTGATAATGGATTTGTGACTAAAGCAAAGTTCTCTCTGAGCTAGGATATGTTTAACGAGTGATTAAAGTTACTTTGGTCTTTATCCAATCGTGTTCTTCCTATGTGTATTTTCCACATTCCCCTCCAAAGAACGATATGGAAAAAGGCAATCTGAACATTTATGTGATTTCTTCTTACACGTAGGTTTTGGAAGAAGAAAACCTTGCTGAAAATGCAGATAAAATGGGCACCATCTTGAGGAATGAACTCATGAAGCTACCGTCTGATATCGTCACCGCTGTGCGAGGGAAAGGATTGTTAAACGCTATTGTCATTAGAGAAACCAAAGGTATGGAGATAAAATGTTTTTCTTAAGATATTATTTTGATAGGAAGGGCTGAAAGCCATTCGGTAGTTTATCTGGTTGTTGGGTTCCTCTGAAACTGTCACTTGATCTGCTGACCAAGTCTTTTCAGCTGAGGATCATCTGATTTGTTGAATAGTCTTAAAAATATAGTTCTTTCCTACATGAAGGGACATTTAATTGGACCTGTTTTTGTTCCTTTAGGTTGTTCTTTTTCCTAGGTTAATTATGCAGAACTTGGAGGATTAAAGTTATTTTCTGTTTATAAGCCCTCAGAGCACTTTTAGTAAAGGTTTCCTCTTTGCTCTCCTTTCCTCCCTCACTTTAATCTTTGGCTTATCAGCCGAGGTCATAGGAGCAATGGTAATGATGTTATGAATAGTGGCGATGATGATGACAAAACCCAGGTTGCCACTTGATTGCGTGTTTGGTGTTTCGTACGTGGTTTGTAACCCTTAAGCGTTCCTTGCCGGATTTTCTTGTGATAACTCTTTCTTTTGAAGCAGTGATTCTTGGTTGCATTTTAAAGTCACCTGGGGAACTTTTTGAAAATTCAAACCAAGCCTAGCCTCAGCACAAAGGTTCCGATTTTTGGTGGGCCTGTGGGAGGCCCAGGCATTGAGTGACTCCAGCGTGCAGCCAGGGTTGAGAACCGTGCTCTCAGAGGGAGTCTGGTGCCATAAGCTAAGGAAGCAGATCTGTTGTAGGAGCGTGTAGTATTCACTGGGTTTTGAGCCATGCTCATTCTGTGCCAGTTAATCATCTGTATCCTACCAAGATTCTTTTTGCATTGGTTCCTGATGTAACTAATACAGCAGCCTTAGCACATATTTTTTTTGCTTTTTTATTTATGAAAAACTAACAAAAACCGTATGTCTGATCACACCATTCAAACCTAGTTGTGCACTTGCCGACAAGGAATTTCCTTTTTAAGAATAGAACAAAGCAAGCTCGCACCTCCAAGCTGTCTTTCTTGAGTGGCTTGTGGGAATTTTATTTGCCAGTTCGTACTTGCCCAGGCATTCTGCCGGGGATGTTCAAACATTTATCTTTGATCAGCATACATGTCTGACCATTTTTTTTTTTTTTTTTTTTTAGATTACGATGCTTGGAAGGTGTGTCTGCGACTTCGAGATAATGGACTTCTGGCCAAGCCAACCCATGGCGACATCATCCGGTTTGCACCCCCGCTTGTGATCAAGGAAGACGAGGTTCGGGAGTCCGTGGAAATCATCAACAAGACCATCTTGTCTTTCTGAGGGTTGTGACTGTTTCCGGCGGTGCCCGTGAGTCAGCTGGGGACAGGCAGGCAGTTCCTTGAAGTCCTGTACAAAGCTTCTGCATTTCTGCGTGTGATGCAGGCACATTCCACTCCCTGTGTCTTCAAGGACTTATTTTTTAATAATATACATATTTTTCAGTTCATACGTAATAGAGTGGCATTTATAATCGCGCAGTATGCTATTTAACGTAACTGTAAGAGAATGTAATGACATCTATATTTGATTGTTTTTGTGTACTTGTGTGCTTTCTGAAGTGAAATGCATCTGTCTGTCTGTAGGCAGCCTTATCATCAAGCCCCATATAATTTATATATGTTTTTATAATTTCTGGTGTACATGTTTTATATTTGAAAAAGTTATATGGGGTTTTACATAGAAGACTTCTTTAACCTTATAAAGCTGAATTATGATCATTGAATTTTAGGAGGATTAAGCTTATATAAAACACTAGATTTAAATAAACTTCATATTGGCCAACATCAGGATATATTCCATGAGTGTCATTATTTTGAATTAATGATTAATATTTAACATTCCAAAATTATTTTTTAAGTGCTGATATAACTTATAAAATATATTATCAGTTTTTTAAAAATTTAAAATAAAGCTTATATCAAAAATGTCTGTTTTGCTGGAATTTCTGGTCAAGATGGTGGAGTAGATAAACACCGTGCTCGCCTCCTCACAACCACATCAAAATTACAACTAAACTACAGAACAACCATCCTTGACAATCACCTGAAGTCTAGCTGAACAGATGTCCAAACTGGGGACACGCAGAAGAGGCCACCTCGAGACTGGTAGGAGAGACGGAGACGTGGAATGGGCTGGTCCCACACCTGTGTGCGGTGGTTGAAAATGGGCAGGGCTATTTTGACTGAGGGTGCCCCTGGAAGAGCTAAGGGTCCCACCCCATGCCTGGCTCCCCGTCCCAGGGTTCCAGTGCTGGCAAGGGGAGTCCTCACAAAATCTGGACCTGAAAATCAGTGGAGACTGGGGCCGAGTAGGGTGGAGGGCTGTGAAGGTCCTGGGTGTTCTTCTTGGAGGGCCTGTGCATAGACTTACTGACGGAGTCGTTGCTCTGAGCTCCAGTGCTGGGGCCACAGATGGAAAGGCACCAGGACATTCAGAGAGGAACTAAAGCATCTGGCTTTAGGACGAGGGCCAGAGGGGCAACTTTTTCTCGACAAGTGCTGGTGGAGGCCACTGTTCCTTTGTTGGGCCCTCCTTCACCCAGCAGCAGATGCGGGCGGCTGCCATGCTGAGTTTCCATCAACCTGGCCGACACAGTAAGTGCAGCGCTCTCCTAACTCACAGGCCCGCCCGAGTCGCTTCCAGTGGCTTTTCCATTCAAAGGGCCTGCCTTGGCTAATGCAGTGGATTTTCCTAAAATCTCACAAAGGTTCACTAACCCCCCAAAAGCATTTGGCCTCAGTGTGTCCTGTATTTCTTGTGGAGAACCCCAAGCTAGCAGCAGCTAGCCTTGGTTCATGGCTTGGCTTCTGGAGGTACCTTCAAGGCCAGTGTGGATGGCAGTCATCTGCAGATTGCTTGGTGGCTCATGCTAGGTAGCCCCAGGCAGGGCCTTGGCTGGATCTGAACTTGGCCTGAGCTGGGCATCTCCCAGGAGGCCCTGGTGTGCTTTTCTGTATCAGTAATTGTAAGCTCACCTCATTCTCTGATGACTAGTATTTCATCATATTGGGTATATTATAACATCAAATTGGGGCACTTGAATTGTTCCTATTTTTCATTCATTAAACAAAGCTTATTGTGATGACTGTGTTGGTATCTGTACAGTAGTAGTTTGAGTTTCTGTGGAGTAGGTCCCTAGAGGTGGATTGCTATGTCAAAAGAATGAACTTTTAAATTCAGTAGAGTGCCTTGTTGCTCCCTGCCTCCCCCAGGTTCTGAGTCACCTCAATCACCTCTTAGCAGCATGGGAGTTGCTGGTAGTTACAGGGGGGTCTGCTAATACCAACAGCTTATTGGTCTGTGTTCTGGTTTCTGATTTAAATGTTTGCGGGGTCTAGACATTTTATGAGACATGGCAAATGGGAATGTCAGATCCCATTTCACAGATGAGGAAACCAAGTCTTAGAAAGAAAACTGCCTTAGGTTATTGAAATAGTAAGCAGTGGAGCCATGGAGCCCTGGGTGGGTTGGACAGGGCTTGGGGGTGGGGGTGGGGAAAGCAGGAGGTAGTCCCAGCTGCCCCAGGGTCTGGAGTTGGGGGGAGGGGGACTGCTCCTCCACTTGTCTTGAGCATGGCTGAGAGGCTCCGGTTGTAAAAGCATTCCAATTTGGTTCTAACTTGAGGGATGGATTTTAAAAAATACCAGCAGGGGCCATTCAAATGAATAATACACATACACACAAAAGCAGCTTAGTCAGTTTAGGAAAAACTCTTAAGATATATGTCGGTACTTACTCGACTGTTCCGTGTGCATTTAATGGCTCAGGAGTTTTATTAGCTCCCTAGCCTTTCTTTTGATTAACTTGCAAATGAGATTTCCCCCCTATGCCTCGGTCCAGTCTCTCAAATTGTTAATGAAACATCTGAGCTAATATGGGTTTCATAATTTGTATCACGATACTTAAGCACAGAGCAGATGGTAGCTAACGATAAGTGGGAGTGAGGCAGGACCTGGTCAAAGCAGCCTGTTCAGGAGGACTGTTTGTGGCTTGGCTCCTGTATAAATGGGCTGTGGAGGGTCTGAGTGCCTTCTGATCTTGGTGGCCTGCTGAGGGCAAGTGAAGGTTGCTAGTAAGATCCACCAGCCCCCAATCTCTTCTACATTTTTTTTTTTTAAATCAGAAAAGTACTTCAGTGGCTCCTGAATGCCCAGCCATGTATTTAATAATGACCTGGAAGTAATTACTCCTGGGAGCAATTAAAATGATGCAAATAGCACCAAAAGCTGCAGGAATGCAGAGGTGACCTGCAGCTCTGCCCCAGGAATTCTAGAATCATGGAGCGTCTATTGCCAGTCATTTCCTGTTCCCCTCAGAGAGGAGAAGGGACATGCCACCTGCACAGAGCCAGTGGTGGCAGACCTGGGATGGAAGCTGGTGACAGCTTCCTGGTTTCTCTGACTGTGTGACCGGGGTGGGGTGGCAGTTGTGCTCTCAGACCTTCATGTTTGCTCTGAGGAGCTGTGTGACCTTACGCAAGTCACTGCCTGCCCTTTGATTAAGCCTGTATTTCTTAGAGTGGTCCTGGCTGAGTTGTGGGGTCCCAGACTGACTCCAACTAAGTCAGGAGAGCCCGAGCCCCAGCCAGTGGGCACCAGGTTTGGGTGGCTCTCAGCCCATAGGGGAGCCAGGGCCCAGGATGCCCGCAGAAGACTGCTAACAGAGACGGCCAGAAAATAGCCACTGCATTCTGTGAGGTCCCCAGTCTCTGTCGCGGGTTTTAAGAGCCTCTTGTGACTCAGTTTCCCCCAAAGTCAGTTCCTCGGAAATAGGCCACATCTGCAGAAGGAGGTTTCTGCTCTGGGTGGAGGACAGGGCTGTGGCAAGTTGTCCTTTGGTCTCTAAGGTCCATCACCCTCAGCATCTCAGCAAAACCAGGCCTTGGGGTTTTGCCAGAGCCACTGGCCTGCGCAGGGCTCAGGGCAATTCTGGACAGCAGGGGGCGCTGTCGCCAAAGCTTTGCCTCTGGGACCCTGGGCTTGGATGGGGCGGGGCCTGCAGGGGGTGGGGGCGCAGGAGGGGAAAGGGAGGGCGGGGCGGGGCCTTGCGGGGCGGGGGCCTGCATCTGGGGGCGGGGCCTGCTTGGAGCCGGGTGGGCGGGGCGGGGTATGCGCCCGCAGCGTCCCAGTGCTGCTGATCCGGCTCCTAACCAGCAGTCTTGGGGTTCTCACAAAGCTGGGGCGCGGAGCTGGCGGTGCAGAAGAGTCAGGGGCCGCGATGGCAACCTTGTGACCGTGCGCTCAATGCACTGTGCTTTTGTAAAAATGTATTCTTATTAAATGTGCTCTTTGTAGGAAATTCGAAAACGTATACAAGAATCTCCCAAAGCCGTGCACCGCAGAGGCGGGCGCTGTTGCGGGGGTGCGCGGGTTGGGGGTTGGCTCCGGCTCAGGGTGCCTCCTGGTGCTTGGGGGTCTCCGCAGGGCTTCCACCCTCGCAGAGCCCGGGCACCGCTCACCACACCCCTCGGTGGCCCCTTTAGTTCACAGCGCAGAGTTCCGGAAGAATCACCCTCGGCCCCGGGTGGCTGATTTTAAAGAATCCTGCCGCCGGCCAACTTGACGAGTGAAGGTGGCCTGTGCGTCCACCGGGCAGGGGACAGAGGGCGCTCTGATTCCGTGGGAACGACTTGCAGTTGGGGTCCCCTAAAGACCGCGCGCGGGGCCTGTTTTCAACTCTTGTGCAGCGCGGTTACTAATACCTGCTCAGGTGGTTGGGAGCGGAGCTGTACAGTGGTGGAGAGGGTGTGGCTCGCCTGGTGGTAGCCCTGCTGGCCCGGGCCAGGGTCACTGAGATAGCGACAGTCCTGTGCCAGCCAGGTCTGTCAGTTCCTGGCTGTGTGGTGCCCAGGGCAAGGCCAGTACTTGGGGCCCAGACCTGGACTCACCTGGGTGTCAGTCTTCCTGGATGGGAGGGGTTGCTGAATGTGGGGGATACTCCTCCCCCTCCAGGGTGAAGCTGCTCCCTGGAAAGAGCTGCTTCTGAGTCCCTGGAGGTTAGTTATCACCTCTGTGGCCTCGGACGGGTTCTGAAACCCCTACAATCTCGGTTTCCTCATTTAGAATCGCACCGCAATTGCCATAGACTTGATAAACTCATGGGTGCCTCTGTTCCTGCTCTGACAGGCAGGATCTGTAGGTGTGGGTGGCACTGGGAGCCCCCCTGGGAACACCCTCTGGGGTCTGGTGGTGGACCCTACGGCCCCCAGCACTGGGCAAGGAGGTGCCAGGGTAGTTAGTGGGGTACGGGGACGTGCCCTCCCCAGACCCATCCACCTGCAAGGCTGTGCGTCAAGAGCGAAGGGTTTTAGGGGTTTGGGTGGGGACCCTGGGCGGGACTCTGAGTGGTTTCCTACTCAGGAGGGCTCATCGCTCCCAGGAAGTGAGGCCCCTCTGGGCTGGGGTGGCCTGGGGCCAGGTCCTAATCCTGGTTCACTTGCCCGAGGTCTGGGTTCTGATCCTGAGGTCACTTGCCCAGTGCCTGCCTACCTCTCTCCCCATGGTCTCAACTTTGTGAATGAAAAAGGGGCCACATATGAAACCTGACAAACTCGGGGTGAGTGGGTGGGGGGGAGTGGGAGGCAGCCTCGCATGGCAGGCCTTATAAACTAGGTGACCAAAAGCAACCACCCAGGATGGTCTGAACATAAAGATTCTTAGCTGGGGCACGTCATGGCAGGCAGTTGTGTCCTAGGCCTGCAGCTTTCTTGACAAAGGTCAGTTTTTACCTTAAATGAACCGAATGTCTTTGTGCATGCTTTTGAAAGTTGTCAGGAGCAGTTTTATCTTCCCATCCCCTCAGGGCACAGCCCCCCGGCACCCACAGAACCCCTCATGGCTGTCCTGCTCCCCACGCACCGTACCCCGTGCCCACTAATGTGAAGTAAGAATGCGTCTGTCCGTTTCGCTTTTTATTGGGTCCTAGGAATTTCCCCCCTTTGCTTTCTCCCGCCCCCTTCACCTAGCACCAGTGGATTTCTGAACCCACCTCACAGCCTCCTCCTTTACTTCCAAGGCATAAAACGAGCAGCAAAATTGCCATTCTCTGGAGCGTTTTCTCAGTGCACTGAGGTTTTGCTTCCGGGCCTGTCCTCAAAATTGAGCTCAGATGCACTCTGAGAAGCCTTTTCTACAGGCTGGACGTTGTGTGGTGGCCAACCTGATACGTGAATGAACAGGGATGATGATGGGAACTTTCGTCTCCACTGAGGGCAACGGCATCCCTGTGAAGCTGGCCATTCACGGACCCAGCCCTGGGGAGGTCAGCCAGCTCTCTTAGCCTCTTCAGGTGGGAGCTGAGGCTTGACCCCGCAAGAAGCCTGTGCTGTGGGGTTAACAACAGTGACCCCTGACCCCAGGCCTATGACCCGCAATTAATCGAGTTGGTTTAGTAAGCACAGCCCCAGTCTGTTCCAGAGGCCAGGGGTCAGAGGGGTCGCTGGCTCCTGTGCCTTTCCCGTTCCTGCTGCAGAGCTGAGCCCCCAGCCCCCAGCCCCCAGCCCGCCCAGGGAGGTGCTAGTTTAAGGATCTGCTAGTTTGCCCTTGGGTGTAGCCAGGGCTCTGGGCAGTGGAGAGGGGCCTTGCCCTGTCTGGGGAGCTCAGGGCTGCAGGAGCCACGCCCTATTGATCAGAACTCAGTTTCCCTCTGGCCTGGCTGGCTGTTTGTGCTTCTCACCTCCAGAGCGTGTGTGTTTGGGTCGACACACCCCCTGCAAACAGCCAGCCGGGGGCCTGTCTGCGGCACCAGGCCCCGCCTGTGGCCAGCCACTTTTCCAGAGGAAAATGCAGCCCTATGAGGCCCCCCCCACAACCCTTCTGCACAGCCCTGACGGCAGCCTTGAAGGTGGGAGCTGGGAGGCCAAGTCGGGATCGCCCCGGGAGTAAACACCTGAGGACCCAGTTTGGCCTGGTCAGGGGGCTGGCGGCTACAAAGGGACACTGTGAGGGATGCCTCTGCAGCAGAAGGGACCCATTCAGTTCTCCCAGAATGGGACTGGCCTGTTAATTAGGTGCTGGTGTGGAGAGGGCGGGGAGAGGCGAGCGGTGGGTGGGCTGCAGGAAGGGGCGGGATGGGTGGGGAGCTAGTGACCTGGCTGGGAAGAGCCTGCCGGGCTGACCAGCTGGAACCAGAAGCCCAAACGCTGCCCTGTAGACCAGCTGCTCCGGAACCAGGCAGGGCACTCGTTAAAGATGGCCGGGTCCTGTATCCCAGCTCCCAGATGAGACCGCAGATCCCAGCACGGGCAGGGGCTTAGCGGACGCCACAGCACTGCTCAGTGCTTTACGGGGCCAGGCCTTGGGCCCGGCTGCCCCTCTGTATCCTGCTGCCTGTGACTGGTGTTCAGGGACAGAGAAGGAGACCCCCCAGCGCAGGGGACGGGGGAACCCCACGCGCGGTCTCGCTTTTTTTCTCAGGGCGCCGAGCAGGTGTTCTCACGCCGTCCGCGTGCCCTGTCCTGAGAACAGGGCGAAGCACGGGATTTCCACTCATCTCCCAGTTGGGTGGTGCCGTCATCATTCCCAGTCCACAGGCGAGGGAGCCGAGGCTCCAAGCGCCTCCCTGACCTGCCCGGGTCACATCGCGTGGGGGCAGGGCCTTTCCCCAAGACTCCGCCCTCAGGATGGTTGGGGCCTGGGCCCATGACGCTGGGGAAAAGTCCCCCGTGATCCTACAGTGCAGCCCGGCTGTGAGCCTCGGTCTGGATAACGTCCTGCTCACTCCCTCTCCGTGTGGACGCACTGGCACGTGGGTCACGCTTCGGGGCCGCCCAGAGCTCTGGGCCGGGGAGGTGAGGGACAGTTCCCTCAGGGCTGATGGATGGCTGACCCCGCTGAGCATGGACGGCCTGAGTCTGGACTGGTGCTCAGCCAGGTCTGCTCTGGGGTTGACAGGCCAGGTGGCAGGTTGGGTTTTTTTAGGGGCCTTAGCTAGATTTACCTTTCTTTAGAGAAAAATTATCAAAGGAGGTAGTTTTTGAATCTGTTCTGGAACAAAGCCACGCTTGTTGCATACATAAGAGAACACGCGTGGTCAGCAGCTGCTTTATCAGGTCTGCAGAGTGGGCTCCGGTGCCTTGGGTGGACCTAAGTGGTGGTGGTGTGTGGGGGGGGGATAGGGTTTTATTGCATCTGTTTTACAGACATAGCAGCCACGAGTCTGACCCGTACAATGATGGGCACCAGCTTCGTAGAATGCCAGCGGCAGAGCTGGGTCAGTGTCCACCCTCTCTGCCCCTCTGCACATCCAGGGGACCCGTCTCTGGAGTGTTCTCGAGATACTTGGGAGCCTTTACGGCCCCCACACCCAATCCGGGGTGGGTCGGCCACTCGTGTCATCGTAACCCACCGCCCAGGTGCTTCCGAGGTGCACCCGGGCTGAGAACCCTCGGAGCGGAGTGTGGTCCGTGATGGAACGGAGAGAAGCGTCATCCACTATGTGAGTAATGAATGGTTTCATGGAGGACAAGTGCTGCTGACAGGTTGATTTTCCTGGGACCGAATTAAGACCTTGAAATGATGACTATGTGTTTGGTGCTGATTCACTGCCAGCTCTGGGAGTCTGGGAGCCATAACTCAGCAGTTGATCGGGTGGCCTACTGTGTGAGAGGCAGGGGAACCCTGAGGCGGATGCTACACAGCACCCCGGGAGGCCAGGGAGCGTCCCTTGGCTTTCTATAGTCCGTCTGTCCTGCTAAAGGGCTTTCCTCTGGGGCAGGAAGTGGGCTAGGTTTCCGGTGCTTTGATGGACAGGTTGTGGGAGGCTGCGGGGTGGGACTGGTGCTGCCTCCTGCGGTTTTGATCTGCGGTTTTGATCTTCACTGCCCCTTGGGTGCCTGGCCTGGCTCTGACACTGCTGGCCGCATGGCCCGGGCAGCACCTGACCTTCCCAGCCGCAGTGCAGTGCGTCCAGGTCTTCCCGCTCTGCATCCATCTCGGTCCTCATTCCAGGAGCGGGCGCGTCAGTTACACAGAGAGGGCTTTGATTCCCGCCCGCTCCGGTGACTTCTGAAGGGCGGCGTTTCCCGAAGTGCTGGGGGAAGCAGCGCTAAGAGACGTGCCCGTTGTTGCTGGTGAGTTATGGGGCCTACAACACTGAGGTCCACGAGGAACTGCTTGTTCATTCAAGTGCAGGAGTGGCTTCCCCCATGCACGCGTGGGGGAGGACAGGCGCCCGGGTGCGGAGGGTTTCAGAGGGAGGGGCGTCCTCGAGTCCCTCAGCCCGCTGTCCCCCTCTCCAGCTGGCATCTTGAATCGATTTACAGACAACCGCCACGAGCAGCTTGAGGTGGATGAATTTCAGAAATTGACCAGCGATTTCTATTTCAACCAGAGTTTGTAGCTAGTGCCAAGGGGCCAGGGGGCGGGACCTAAGAGAAGACAGACAGAACCTCCAGGTCCTGGGGAGGGAGAGCCCCAAAGAGTGAAAGTCAGGTAAGCGGGATGGAAGAGGAACTGGGGCATCAGGGCGGGTGCAGGGAGGAGGTGACGTTTAAATGGGGCTTTGCAGCCCGGGTAGGAGTGCGAGCAGCAGAGGAAAGGGGGTCAGGCCAAGAGGCTTGGTGGTGCATGTGGGTTCTTCTTCCTGGCTGCAGAGCGGGCAGAGCTGATTGGAGGGAGAGCCATCTGGGCACCTGCTCAGGCCACCATCTATCCAAAGGACACAAGAATGTCACAGAAAATAGGCCTAACTGGCAACATGCAAGCTTGGGTTCAATGCAAGGGGGAGAGAAACGAGCAGCCTCTCTGCACATCCCCCACCTGCCTGGGTGGCAAAGTCACGTGTGATGAAGTCTCTGCTTTGCATACAGCGTAGGAAATACTGGGCCCTTTCCTGCACTCAGCAAATAAGTGTGAACACCCACATCAAGAATGGCAGTCAGAAGGTTCCAGATTATCAGCCGTCATCTCGGGGATCTGTTGCTGCTTTGGTTCTTAAGAGTCGGACAATGTGCCCTGGAGCTACAGGACACCCCGGTTTGGTGCCACGGACCGAGGCACGTCCACACGTTAGCTCCGAGTCCCTGAAGTGAGGTGGCGTGCGCTGCTAAGGTTGTGGTTTGGGATCGAACAGCCAGGGAGAGAGGCTGGATCCAACCCGTGGCTCCTGGGACAAGCCCTTGGTCCCCTGCAAGGCTGTCCCATCAGCCTCCGTCCTTTTGAAACAGTCTTTGTGTTGAGCTAGGACTGCTGCCCCTTGGGAAGGCTGGGGAGGTGATAACACACACAGCACTAGGGATGTTTGATTCTTAGAGGGGGGAGCCCCTGTGTCCTTACCCCTCGACAGGCCCTGCCTGCATTAATTAGGGTGCCTGTCATCACCTCCCTGACCTGAGATCTCTGCTGACAACTGGCAGACCGTCAGGGAGACCAGAGATTGATGACTACTAACCTTTTGGTAGTTTCATGCCCCAGATATGCCCTTGGTGTCCGAAAGGCCGATAAGTGGCCTCCTCCACCGGGTATAGAATGAGTCTTTGACGCCGGTCCGGCAGCGAGGCGTGTGGCAGCTCTGCCTCAAGCTCTCCCTGGTGGCTGCCGTGCCTGCCGGGTACGTGGATCCACTCTGAGTGGGGAACACCTGACTTCATTCTAAATGTCCTGTTTTATTCTAAAAGTGATATATGCTCATTGAAAAACACTTAATATAGACACAACATACAGGAGGGCAGAGACATCATCCATAACCCCGTCTCTCTGAGAGAACTCTGGATGACATGTTAGCACCTCCCCTTCCGGGCGTCCTGGAGACGAGGCATATAAGGAGCCAGGCCCTTTGGGGAGGAGGCAGGGCACCAAGTCGCCAGTCCCAGCTGCCCCAGGGTGGCCTAGAGCTGTTGTGGCCTGGTCTGGTTCTACAGCTGGGGTAGGCTCACGATGTGTCTAAAAGAAATCTATCTATTGGAGAACTGGGTTCCACCCGGGGGTGGGTGTCCCTGTGGCCACCTCTGGCCACTCTTGTCCACTGGGGCAATGCTCCAAGGCCTCAGTGGCCCCAGGGTAGTGGGCGTCCGTGTGGGGTAGTTGTGTTCCCTGCTTCCCCATCCTGCATCGATCCGGGTTAGTGTGGGTCACCGATGTTTTGCGTGAGCTTCTGAAGGCAGAAATGAAGCAGCAGCCAGAATCCCTTGCACTTGGGAGGCAGGGGTGGGTGCAAGGCGCCATGGTGTTCACGCGCATCACAGCTCATCGGCCGGCCACCTGGCTGGCCTGGGGTGCAGCGACCGATGCCAGCCCCTGCCCGCTCTCCTGTCTTGGCCTCCGCAACTCCTGGGCCAGGAGTGGGTTTGGATCTGTGACAAAAGGCACCAGGGTCAGGACACGCCCCTTTCCAAGCTGGCTCTAGTCCATCCTTGTGGGCTCCCCATGTCACCTCACCTTCCCTTCCTGACTGCTGGCTTCCAGCTGTGGCACTGGACATAGCTAGCCTCCTAGCGATGGTGTAACCGGCGCCCACACCGGGCCACAGCAAAGCCCTACCATAAATCGTATGACACGTGTATGTATTTATTTACCGACAGCTATGTAGAATATGTAGTGACCTAGTAATCATATAGTTTCATGATGATAAATCACATATAGGTTTTATATAATTCTTGTACCCATTTTATAGATGTGGACACGGAAGCCTGCAAAGCCACCAGGCCACAGTCACAGCCCGGCAGACGCCCGCTTGGCACTGGCCCCCGGAGCCCCCAGTCTGCCGAGGAGGCACCCCCACTAGCTGGGAGTCTCTACCATCTTCAGGGAAGAAGCGGGAAAGGGAGGGCGCTCCCGCCACCATCCGCTTACCCCTCATCCCCTTCTCCTTTTCTTCAAAGCTCAGTTCCCAGAGCAAGAGCTGGGCCTTCGGCCAATGGCCACGAACACTCAGCTGATTCAGGAGAAGGGAGGAGGGTGCCACCGAGGTGGAAACATGGGGAGGAAGGAGCTCGGAAAGGAAAGGGCACCGGGAGGAAAGGTCCCGAGCACTGAGGGCCCCTCCATGTGGTCTCTACCCCACAGGGGGCGTGGTATTGGGGAGTGGTGCCAGTAGCTGGGCCATCTGAGATAAGTGTGGCAGCTTAATCAGGAGCCCCCTTCTCTGTCCCCTGGAGACCTTGGGCACCGTCCCAGGGAGAGGGGCAGAGCCACAGTCTGCCAAGGCTCTTTTGTGGGAGGTTTTCATGTTTGAGAGAAATTTCAGTCATAACTTCTGTGAACCACTGCTGTGGGGGCCTGGGCATCTGGGAAGGATACCCACCTCCCGTTCCTCAAGAGGGGGCATCCAGAGGCGGGGCTGGAGCACATGCCAACTCTTTGGGATGATGGGGGTGGGGCAGAAAGAAGGGTCTCAGCTCTCGATCCTCGGTGGGGCCTAGTCATCCACTGGCAGGCGCCCCAGGCAGGATTTTAGTGAGCTAAGAGGATGGAGACTTAGCACGGAACTTGACTTTGCCCACCTTCTTGCGGAAGTCAAGTTCTCCTTGTCCAAACACCCACCACAGTTCTGGGGGAAATGAGAGCATTTCCCCCGGTCCTTCACTTCGCCATCAGGCCCTCATGCAGTGATTTGGGAGGAAATTATGTGATGTATCCTTAATAGTGCTTTTGGGAGGAAGCAGGAGGCCAGCCAAATGTTCTGGGACACACTCCTTTTGCTTCTATGAAAACTTGAGTGGAGGGGCTCCACGGGGGCTGGAGGGGAAAGGGCCTTAAATCACAGTGTCATCCGTGCTCCAGCAGGGGTGGGGGCCAGGGAACCTAGAAGTACTCAGGGACCTTAGCTTGTCTCCACACAGAACTTGCCTCACAGGTACATCAACTCTGCTGTGCTTCAAAAGGGTCCTCAGTGCAACCAACCCTGCATGACCTGGGGCCCAATATAAGTTCGAGTGTGCTTCTGGTGGGATAGCTCACGATGTCACACAGGAAGTGCCTGGGCATGGGCAGGGGGAATTATTTTTAGATAGGACTCCCAGCAGGAAGTGATTCCGCCCCACCCCGTCTGAGGCCAGAGTTTCATGGCGGAACCTTTGTTGAGCCTCAGTTTCCTCGTCTCTAAAACTGGGCAGTCATCTTATGCATGCGGTAGAGTTGTTATAATAAGAAAATAAATAAGCCTAGCATGCTTTCAGCAGCACCCAGCGCACCGCTCTGCTTTCATGGAAGATTGTCGGGCAAGGAAGATGGGTGAATGGTATTTAAATGGGGTATTTAAAAAGAGTGCAGGTGTGACTTCAAAACCGAGCATCTCATGGGTGCGCTCTGAACCTGCCCATGCCCATCTCATTCTACCTCTAAAACCCGACCCCAGGAAAATAATCTATGATGCAGTTAAAATTAAAACTCTGTGGACAAATATGCGTTTACAGCCCAACTCATAAGGCGGAAAATGGAAAACAGTGGCCTAAATGTCAAACAATAGGAGAATGGCTAAGAAAAACAATTATAGGAAACCCTCATTTTGGATTGTTAGGCATTAAAAACCAGGCCTCCAAAGAATATTAATGACGTGGGGAAAAGGGCCACAACAAAATATTAAGCGAGATGCAAAATTGTGTGTAGCCAAGACTCAGACTGAACCTCAGCTTTGCCTGACGCTGGGCAGGCTGAGCTGCATCCTGGCTGCAGGCAGCCATGTTGGCCGTGATGCAGAGTGCCCCTTGGGGTGATGAAGAGCGGGACAGCGGATCCGAGACCTGGGCCTGCCTGGCAGGCTCAGTGGGACCAGCCACCCAGAGTCTAATCACACTGCCAAGTGTCCTGGGAAAGAAAACCCAGTGGACTTTGTTCTGGCCTCCGTGCTCAGCACGAGCACTGTTTTCTCATCGAATCCGACATTGCTCAGAGGTTATTCCATTGAGATGAAAAACGCCTAGTTCAAATCAGCTTAAGCTACAAAGAAAACCGATCGGCTCATGTGACTGAAAGATTCAGCAGTAGATTTAGCTTCAGGCCCAGCTGGCTGTGGGACCTGTGGGAAGGTGTCATCAGTGCCCCACCTCCCTGACTGGCGTTGAGAGGCTCAGTCTCAAGTCCACTGTCCCTCTCTTCGTCACCCCCACAGTCATTCTCTGCATCATGGCCAAGATGGCTGCCTGCAACCAGGATGCACCGCGGCCTTTGCAGCCACCCCAGCAAGAACAGATGGTCCTTTTTAGCCAGAGAAATCCTGGGAAAACGGCCCCGCGCAACAGGTCACGAATGCATTTGCTCCGAGACAGACAGACTCCGTTTCCGGCGGGAGGGAGAAAGGCTCCTGGGCAGATAAGAAACGCTAGCTGTTTATTAAAAACCTCCACTATTATTACGTATTTTCCAGATAAAGCTCAGGTTCACAGAGGCTAAAGATATCAGCCAAGAACATCCAGCGGCCGAGGACCGGGCCGCGAACCCAGGCTGGCTGCTGCCAGCGCTTGTGCTCAGAACTACTTTGTATGCCATTTGCACTCGTTGGCTTGGGCTGTCATTACAAAATGCCATAGGCTTGCGGCGGGGAGGGCCTTGAACGACCAAAATCTATTTTCTTACAGTCCTG
Source organism: Macroglossus sobrinus (assembly GCA_004027375.1). Lineage (NCBI taxonomy): Eukaryota > Metazoa > Chordata > Mammalia > Chiroptera > Pteropodidae > Macroglossus > Macroglossus sobrinus. Next base: position 66,609 of record PVKZ01003794.1, read on the forward strand.
GAGGCTGGAAAATCCCCAATCAAGGCCTGACACAGCTGGCTTCTGGCGAGAGCCCTCTTCCTGGCCGTGGACAGTGCCTTCTCTCTGTGTCCTCACGGGATGGGGACCTTCTCCCCGCCCTCCTTCTTATTCTTATAAGGCCACCAGTCCTACCAGATTAGGACTTTTTGATCTCATCTAACCTTAATGATCTCTTAAAGGTCCTATCTCTGTTATAGTCACAGCAGGAGTTAGGGCCTCAGTCTTGGGTGGGGGCGCACAATTCTGCCCACAGCGGCACTCGCTGGTCAGCGGGGTGAGCCAGCAGCCCCACCACAACGGTGGGAGAGCCCCCCGAGTGAGCGCAGTTCCTAGCCCACTCCCAAAGCCTCCCACCGGAATTCTCGAGCTGGAGGGGCTGCAGACGAAGAAGAAAACCGTGTGCGCCAAACTGCGCACCAATCAAGGAGCTTAGCTGCAAGCATCTGCAGCTCATTCTGCTCATCCCAGCAAAACGGACGTGTCTTGAAGGCTATCAGGCGGCTCCCAGCATCCCTGGATGGGTCGGACAACTCGGTTCCGAGGCTGTGCAGACAGGAACAAGGTTCACAACGACTCTGCAGAGCTGCCCTGGGGGCCATGGTTGAGATCTCCAGCGGGAGCTGACACGTCCATGTGTGCTGGGGGCCCCGCCAGCGAACAAGCTGGGCATCGCTGCTGGAACCCAACCCTGGAAGCCTCGAGAACTAACACGTGGGTGTCTCTGCTGCCCCCAGCCTCCCTACTATGATGTCAAGGAGCCTCCCTCAGCCCCCTGTGCGTTTTTATTAGGCTTATCAATAATACATGGCACATCCTCCTGCCCACACGGGCAACTCGTTATATTCACAGCTCCTGGAGTCTCCCTGCCCAGAGCCTCGGACCTTCGCCCCTGCCCAAGCCCCTGCTCGGCCAACAGCAGTTCTTCCCCAAAGCTGTCACATTAGCCCAGCTCTCACGGGCACACGGGGTTGCTTGGTGACGGGCAGCAGCCTCCAACCAAACAGGTCTGGGGTTGTTAGAAAACACCTTGAAATCACTGTCTGAGAAGGAAAATTGTTTCATTGGGGGGCAGCAGGAAGAGTCTGGTGCTGTTTAAAGTCATTATGTGTTTTTCAGCTCATTAAAAAAAAAAAAAAAGAATCCTGCACAGGAAGTAGAATGGAATTATCAAAGCCTGTTTTCTACACATAAAGAGAAGAAATGAGAATGATTCTGCTCTAACCAAAGGAGATGCTTCTATAAAATTCTCAGAGTGTGGAGTACCTGCTGGGATCACTCCCGTGGGAATGGGGTGTGGGAGCCGGCGAAGGAGTTACCACGGGTGCTGTAACAAATGACCGCAAACCTGGTGGCTTCACACAACGCAAACTTGTCATCTTACAGTTCTGGAGGTCACGAGCCCCAAATCAGGCCCACGGGGCTGACGCCAAGAGGTGGCCAGCACTGTGTCCCTTCCAGAGGCTGTAGGGAGGACCCTGTTCCCGGCCTGTTCCCGTCTCTCCAGGTACCCACCTTCCTTGGCTTGTGGCCCCTTCCTCTATTTTCAAAGCCCATCCCCCTGACCTCTGCTTGTCCTCACATCTCCGTCTCTGACTCCGACCCCCCTGCCTCCCTCTTACAAGGACCCTTGTGATTCCATGGGGCCCTCCAGACAACCCAGGATCATTTTCCATCTTTAGATCATGAACTAGTTGCATCCATGAAGTTTTTTTACCATGTAAAGATGACACAGTCGCAGTTCGGAGACTAAGATATGGCATCTTTGGGGCCGTTACTCTGTGTACCACGGCCAGCCTCCCCAGTTCGGTCCCCTGCCCTATGAGGGGGAGGGAAAGGGCCCCATTTCGTGGAGATGCCGGTGGTGGAGGCATTTGTCTCTGACCAGGGGGAGGTGCATCTCTGAGGAGAAGTGATTGCTGGAGCTGGGAGTGGAATGAGATTTCCCCCTTCCTTCCAAGGCCGATGCTGTTCCCGCCAGCTCACGCAAGCCCGCCCGCTGTCACGGGCTCTCTGCACGACCACGGGGCCGAGCGTGCACACCCTGGCTGCAGGTGAAGCCCGCGTTTGGGGCCTGGCTCCAGCATTTGTCTGAGCTCACGCGGTCAGCAAGTTTCGTCACCTCCTTTGGTCTTCTGGGAAAATAATAGTTGTTTTCTCAGAGGCTATTTGGGAGGATAAAACTGAATGGAACAAAGCACGTGAGAAGCGTGGGTACGTGGTAGCTGTTACTGTCACTAACAGTAATAGGGCTGAATCCCAGAGGCTCAGCTGGATTCTGAGGACGTTGGCTGTGACCCTGGGACGCCTCTGGCTGTGGCCTGCCACGCCGGGGCCCTTCCCACGCCCCCTTTTCCCTTCGCTCCTCTGGTCTCTGGTTCAGCCAAACTCTACTCTTCGTCACTCTTTTTTTTTTTTTAATTTATAGGAGAGATTTATTTGAAGAAATATTACAACATATAAAAACTACAGAAAGTCTTAATTTCTGCTCATATAGTGGTAGATTTGCTATACTACATAGTAAAAAAAAAACTTTTAAAATCCAGAATGCACCAAGTACTGCACAATTTGATCACTAAGTCCTTAGTTGATAAGCAAACCTCCCAGGACAGCTTCATGTCAGCCAAAGCCACAAACACCATGTGCCACCACCTCCAGGTGGCTCTCCATGATGTGCCAGGTGGTGCTGGCTGCTTGTCCCCAATCTGGCATATCCATCACCTCCCAGGAGGGGTGGGCGTGGATGTGGGGGCGGAAGGAGCCTGGTGTGATTCTGGCAGATCAGCCCATCATCCTCTATCCGTCCTTGGGCTGTTCCGAACGCGATCCCTTCCTCCTTACCTGTGACATGGGGTTGAGGATGACAGCTCACCTGCCTGTGTGTCGTGAGGCCTGAGTGAGATCCCACGAAGCCCTCCCCTCAGTAAATGGCGCCTCCATACTGAAGAAGCATGGAGATCGCACAGTTATTCGAGACAGAGAAACACAGTACAAAACGTCTCTGCTGTCGGCTGGAGTCACAGGAGCGTGCGGCCAGCTCACACACGCGGTGTCCTAGCGGGGATGGGACGGTACATGAATTGCCATGAAGCATGTGGGCTGATCGAAGCAACTGGGCCATCTGTGTCTGGGGGAGCCAGAGACAATTTCAGGGGCCCTGGGGCTGCTGGGGGGGGGTGCGGTGACTCACCGGTGTCAGTGGTTTCATAGTGGACTTCCTGGGCCCCAAGAATCTGGTTGCTGTGGTCCGCTCTGTCTGAGGAGGGGCGAGGTGGGGGAGGGTGGCCCCTGCACAGTGGGGTGAAGAGCCCTGGTGCCTGTCATCACAGGGCCCTTGTGCTGACCTGCCTCTTTGCCCGCATTGTCTGGGCAGCCAGCCCCATAAGCCGAGCGCCGTCCTGAGGTTGTCCTGGGTCCATAAACGCCCTGTAAAAATCAACGGGGAACAAGAGGACTTTATGTTGGTGGCGACTCCAGCCCAGGCCATTAAGTCTGTCCCGGAGCGGGGTTGGGGCTGCGGTGGCTCGGCTCGCAGGCTTTGTGTAAGCCCCTAATTAGGGCCCCTGTGCTGGCACTGCGGCCCCCTCGGCCTGGCCCCACCAGGCTCCGCCCTGAGTCCTGGCAGGACGCTCAGGCTCGGGGGGCTGGAGGCCTGGGCTCTGATCTCTGCTGTTTAAAGCTCTGTCCCCTTCTCTGCGTTTCCCCCTCTGCCTCTGAATTCTAAGTCCTTGGAAGTGACAGTCTCCCCACCTCTGGGTTCTGCTTTATTCCCTGTCCCTTAAACTCTTTGGAGTATGTATGCGTTTGCATATATATTGTATTATATTGTATTGTATTGTATTGATTGTATTGTATCATACGATATTATATACATTGTTTTTCATTTTTACGTTCTTGTCTTTATGTACAATATGAAGACTTTTCAAATACCATCGATAGTTGCATCTAAAAAGCTTTCAGTGTTTTTTATTTGCTTTCTTCCTAACTTGTACTGCAAATCTAAAATATTTTCATTTCTAAAGGAACTAAATATCCAGGGCAAGTACTTTTCTTTGTCCTTCATTTTGTCCCTTCCTCTCTCAGTGCTAATTTGCTGGAAGTGGGCGGCCACTGCTCGTCCTGGGTGGTCACCTCTGCAGTTTGGGAGGCTGGATGCTCTGGGAGCGAATCTCTCCTTTGAAGCAGCCTGATCATTTGCTTGTGTAAGTCCGTGTAAGGATTTCAAGAATCTGCTTTTTGTTTAGAACTCGCTTCTTTCAACTGCTCTACTTCCGTGCACGAAATGTTTGGATTCCGTAAGTGTTCAATACACACGAAACATGGAAAAATATCACAAATGTGTATTGAAATTATGAGACACGCTGTGACGCCCAGACTAATGATGGTCAAACAGACGACATGATATTTCGGTGGTAAAAGTGGACAGTGAGCCAAGGTGTGGACGCAGCTTGGGGCCTGGGGCTCGTCATTAAGAGTCTAGTTTGTCAACGGCCAGAGCCAAATCTTCACAGAGCGAGTTAACATTTCCTAAATAATTCATCTTTTGCTCTCTGATTTTTGATGCCACCTCCATCATTCCAGTGTGATTCTGGAATTTCTATTCTGTTTCTTGGATCGTCTCATCTGTCCCCTGCCGACACTTGGACCTCTCAGCCCTTCGTGGCGCTTTCTCTTTTCATCCGAGTTGTGAAGTCAGTTTGTGAAGGTCCTGAACGTGTGTTGCTGTGGCTTCGCATTGTTTCAGATTTGTGGGTGAGCTTGAGGGAAATTGACCTTGGTCGTGTTAAGCTGTGCCATCCTGGAACGGGGCACACCTACCCATTTTCTCACAGGTTCTGTTTTGCTTTGCTCGATTCTAAAGTTTCTGCAAAGCGATCGCGGGCACTCTCTAACGGGCTAATTTCTCGATGCTTTATATTCCGTTGCTATGATAGATGCTATTATACTTTTGGCTGCATTTTCCCAGTGAGTCTTTGCTGGCTCAGAGGAGGACTGCTGTTTTTTGTGTATTGATCATGTATCTGGCAACCATACGGCATCTCTCCATTTAGTGCGTACAGTCTGTTGGTCCTCTTGGGTTTTTACTTTTTTATTGATCTATTAAACTTTTCTATTTCTACCTGAGCCATTTTGGGCACTTCATATCCCTTCCTGCCCCCCGAAATGTATTGATTTAATCCTTTTTTTAAGTATTGGCTTGTGGTTGTGGATAATATCTTTTAAATGTTTCATTTAAAATTATTTTTATATCTGCGTTGTTCCTTGTTTTCATTTTATATTTTATTTATTTGTGTTTATTCTTTTCATGATTCTGTTTTATTCTCGATTTTATTAAATGCTGCCCTTATCTGTTTACTTAATTTTTTTTTTTTGTCTTGAGTGGACTGTTATTCTTTTTCTAGCCGCTTGAGCTAAACACATTTGTTTTCTAATTAATATAGTAAAGACTTTGAATTTTCCTCTGAGGACCACTTTAGCCACCATCCCACATTTTTACATGTTGTATGTTTATTTTTATTTGGCATTTTTGGGGGGCTCATTTCAGCTATTCAGTGTTCTGAATGATTATTTCCCCTTTCCTCGTTAACTCTAATGTTCAAAGTGATTTTTTTTTCCAGACGTTTAGACTTTGGAAAAGTTATTCTGGACTTGACGATGACCTAGCAGAAGGGGTAACTAACCCAGAAGTACGCGGGAGGCCAGGGGAGGTGACATGGGGCAGAGTGGGGAGGGTCACGGGAGCCCCCGCATCCTGGCAGTTAAGTTACCTCCCCCCATTAATTCAGTTTGTGGGGATTTTCTGTCACATGCAACAGAAACATTTTGCTTCCTGGGGCTGGGGAGAGGCTGCAGATCACTGCGTGTGCGTGCGTGCGTGCGTGTGTGTGTGTGCGTGTGCGTGTGTGTGTGCCTGGACCATCATGGGGGGCCCAGGGCAGCCCACCAGGTCACGTTCAGGGGCAGGCTGGGTGGAGCCTTTAGGGAGAGGAGTGAGGGGAGTGGGGTGCATACAGGACAGGTGTCAGGATCCTTCCACGTGCGGGGAGAACCCCAGGGGGCCACAAACCATCCTGAGTAAAACTCATCTAAGGGGGGCTTATGTACTAATAACCACAACAGCAGCTGCCGCCTCTGAACGAGGCTGGTCCTTGCCAACCACGGTTCCCAGGACCTTGCAGATAGTACCTCATTCGCTCTTCGCAATGGTCCATGTCCTAGGTGCTGCTCATCCTCGGGAGCAGAGGCTCAGGCCCAGAGGGTTAGGGAAGTTGCCAAGAGGATCAGCTCGCAAGGAACAGCGCTGGGGGCAGGGCCGGGCGGCTCCGTGTCCTGCCCATGCCTACAGTGCTGTCGATCGCTTTATGTTATTTTACGTTCCTGTTACTAGACCATTTTTTTTTTCCTCCCTGACTCCTGAAGCAACACATGCTCGTTACTGAAAACTGGAAAATGCAGGGGAAGTTAAGGAAGAAATTACAAAGCGTTCGTTACCTCGCAATTTAGAGAAAAGTGCCGTGGGCGTTCGTGCATGCCTCATACTTACATTACACAGCGGGGCTTGGAATAACGCTGTTTCCTTATACCTTTGGTGAAATCGCTCTTGTCCATGTTGATTAGCATATGGCAAAACTGGCTTTGTCACCTGTCCGTTGGCTGCAGTTTCAAGAACCTAGTGACTACGTAAGGTGAGGACGTACTGTATTTCCATAGGTTTAGGTGTGTATCTGATAGAGTTTGACGATAAAGCTTGGCTCCTGCCCTCCACGCGGTTTTATAATTCGCTTTTCACTTAGTACAGGAAGTGGAATACACGCTCATTACTGTTAATGTCTCCCAATCGTTCCGTGTATGGGGATATTAAATGTCTTCTTATTAATGGGCCATGAGAGGTCCATTATTTCAATTTCCTCGGCGAAACAGAAGGTTTTAGTTGAATCAGTTCATTCATTCATTCATTCATCCGTGGAACACCTGAGGTTGTGCAGTGCAGACTGCGCTCCTGGGCCCCCCGGGAACAGGTGTGCTGCTTGCTTATCAGCACACACCCCCCAGCCCTGGGAGACCATTGCAGCAACATCTCCGTCTTCTGAACTCTACCGCAAAGAGTCATCGCCCATCACGAGAGAGATGCGCCTTATTCTTCTCCGTGTCTTTAAAAACCAGAGAAACTTCGCCGTGGAAAACTTAATGAAGAGCAACAGGATGATTCATCTACCGCCAGAGTTTACACTTCCGACTCTTATCCCACAGCTGCCTCCCCCGAGAGAAGGAAATATGCTTCTCATTAGCGGAGCTTTTAACGCTGAGCGCTGGGCTTTGCGAGGGGAGTGGGGGGCGGAGGAGAGAGAGAGAGAGAGATGAGGCTGGGCAGTGTGAGGATGGAGCCGGGCCATCTGGTCCCTGGCCAGCACACAGGGGCCTGTCTGTCCCGGGGAGGGGCCCCAGGGACAGAACACCGTCCCGCCCTCCGACCACCTTCTCGTCACTTCCCCATCATTTTTCAGGACTTGGCTGAAAGTTTTCAATTTCCGGTGACCATGCTGTTTCTTCTAGCTCTTCCCCCTCTGTCTGGAAGCTTCGTGGTTGAGAGGCTGGGACCTAGGCTCTGGCTTTGAGCTACAGCTCCATGTATCCGTGGTTGGGGACCTGGGACGTCTGAGAAATGGGTGTGATACGGGCTACCCTAAAGGACCATAAAGAAAATTAAATGACATATGAGTGTGCTGAGATGCTACTGCCTCCCGCCTCCCTTGCTGTGGAATGAACGACACTATTTTGGGCGAGTCCGTCCTCTTCGGCCGCTGAGCCTTTGCTTCTGTCTTGGTTTGACCCCCGTCCCCCACCTCCCAGGAACATCCCAAGACCAGGCTTGGAGGGAGGAGGCCCTGAGTTTGGGAGGGGGATCCCTAAAACACCTGGAGTGGACACATGAACCAAAGGGGGAGGGGCGTGCCACCGACTCAGGTACCGCTGGGGACCTAGGAAAGCTGAGGGCTGAGGTCGCTGGGGCTTGAGCACCGCCCGCAGGGACCCCCAGTGCCCCAGTGCTCTGGGCTTGCAGTGTCTGTGGCTGGAGTGGGTTCTGGGGCTTTAGGCAGCTTTAGTGGCCTGCTCTGCGTGCTGGGTGTGGGGGTGTCCGTGCATTCCCTTAAGGGCTCAGGGCTCCTGTCTTTGCTTGAGTCAGCAGCACAGCTAGAAAAGCGCCTGGAACGGCCTCAGGGGACCCCGGAGCTAGGTGGCAGGCCACCCACCCACCCGTGCCTGCTGTCTCCCTCGGCGGGCGGATTAGATTTCCACCCACAGTTCCCAGCTCCTCTTTGATGATTTGCCTGTCTCAGCAGAGCTCGAGAGCTCAGGGGAAGAACCTCGTTCTCCTTCCTGGGGCTGGAGGGTGGGCAGCAGCGGGTGAGCGCTGGGCGGGGCCAGCAGCGGGCCTGGCTTCACGCTGTGGCTACGGTGGGGGAATGGGGTGCTCCCAATCTGGGGACACCAGTGATGTTCAGTCTCACACAGGAAAGGCCTGCAGCGGCCTCTGCTCCATCAGCCTCAGCCAGTCCCGATGGACATGGGGCTTCAGGGGCAGGCACAGGGTCTGAAGCCTTGGGGAGCTGTACCCCATGGTCGGGGGTATCGGGAAGGCCTCCCTTGTGCCTAAACCCATGTGAGGCCGGCACAGGAGGCAGAGGCTGCCCCGGGAGAGGCCAGGCCCAGGGTGCGGGGCGCTTTGCCTACCTCTGAGCGTCATCCCAGTCTGGACGTGGCCCCGGCTGGCCAGTGTCGTTCACACACCCCAGGGCTCAGGCTGCCTGAGAGGTGGGCATCCGTGTGGCACTGACTTCCGGAATCTTCTGATGGGGGGGAGTCCGGTGATGGGGGGCAGCAGTGGGCCCAGAAGGAGGGAGCTGGGAGGTACCGCTGTGAGGACACCCCACCTGGGACTAAGACTGCCCTGGAGACAGCCTGGACCCCGGCCCACACGGCAGCCGGGGGGCGCGGATGTAGGTGGAAGGGCTGGCTGTTTCCAGGTGTGGCGGGGGCGGGGGCGGGAAGCCTCGGGGGGCCAGAGGCCCTTCCCCAGCACAGGCACCCCAGGTCCTAGGTCAGACCGTGAGAGCGCTGGGGCCTTTCGCCAGCTCGCATGACCTCCCCTGGGTCATGCCTACCTACGGAGTCATCACTGCCTCCTAGCAACCTCCTGGTCTCCCGACGTGGGTGGGACGGTGTCCTCGCACTGCGGTGTCCCAATGATGATAGCGTCACACTTCCGAACTGATGACTACGTCACGATGCCGATGACAATAAATCTCATTTACATGCACTTCCACCATTTGCGGAATTCTTTCGCGTGAGTCCTCTCTCGTAAAACCTTAGGAAGTTGGCGCTTATTTCTCCATTGTTATCAGTGCAGAAGCAGAGGCTCAGAGAGGTGGAGCAGTTTGCTCAAGGTCACACAGCAGGAAAATGACAGAGCTGGTGCCACCTCATTGGCATGTTTGTGCCCATCCTTGGGGGGGTGCGTGTGTGTGTGTGCATGAGAGAGAGAGAGAGAGACAGAGAAAAAAAGAGAGAGAGAGAGAGAGAGACAGAGAGAGAGATAGAGAGAAAGAGAGAGACAGAGAGAGAGAGAGAGAGAGAGAGAGAGAGAGAGAGAGAGAGAGAGAGAGAGAGAGAGAGAGAGAGAGAGAGAGAGAGAGAGAGAGAGAGAGAGAGAGAGAGAGAGAGAGAGAGAGAGAGAGAGAGAGAGAGAGAGAGAGAGAGAGAGAGAGAGAGAGACCATTGCAGCTAGGACCCATCCAGGATCCTTGGAGGCTGCAGAGGGGCACCCTTCAGCTGGGCCCCAGGTTCCCTGGTTGAGGGGGTGCTGAGAAGATGGCTGCCAGAGAAGGGCCCCCAGAACCCCGCTGTTTGACCTGGAGACTTGCCTGGGCCGGACCCTGCAAAGGGCCGTCTCTAACCACAAGATGGGACGATCCGGGCTGCCCGGGGAGGTGGTCCAGGCCAGAGCCCCCTTCTAGGATTACCTGCGGGGTGAATGCGGGCAGCTTCCTCCTCTCACTGAGCCTCTGTTTTCACATCTGTGAAGTGGAGACGTGGGAGAGAGGTTGGAAGCATTCACTGCGCCAACAGAGGTGGCGGTGTTTGTTACCAAGAACCACACGCAGGAATGACCTGTCATAAAGTCAGACCTTGTAAGCTTTGCGGTGGTTCCACCTGCCAGGCTGAGACAGGCTCCGAGAGGCCCGGTGGGTGCCTTTGGTCTCTGGCGTGGAGGATGGTGAGTTTCTGAGAGGGCGGGGTGGGAGCAAAGCCACGGATCAAAGCAGCTGACGGCGGTGTGTATGAAGAAATGGCCCGTGGGAAACGAACTTCATCGGAAGAAACGGTCCTTGAATTTTGTCTTGACCTCAGTTCGGGCGGCAGAGAGCACTGTGTGAGAGGGCAGACTGATCTATGAAGGTTTGCAAAGGAGACGGGGACACTGACATCCATTTCTAGATGCCCCAGGCCCGTCCAATATCGGAAAACTCAGCATAAACAGCCGTCCAACCAGAGTGTGTGTGCTTGCTTGACAAAAGTCTTGCTTTCCCGATGAATTTAAAATGTGGCTTGATTTAGAAAAAAATGTGGCTGATGACTTTTCCAGAACACACCTGGTGGGTTTCGTGAGACCGATCTAACTAGATATCTACAAATATCTCTCTGTAAAAAGTATGTAGCTAGACAGATGGGTGAGAACAGAATCTCAGCACGTGTCACGGGGCAGTGGCCCGAATAATCTTATTTGCATTACAAATGTAATCTTGTCGCATTTTTCTGTTCATTTATTGGGGTGTCAGTTGATTCCAGAAGGAGTCTGAGGGAGGTAAATGCAGAAGGCTTGATCCGGTCTCAGAATCAGGGTGCTGCGAAGGCGAATCTGGCAGCCACGGGAAGGGTGGGCTGTGAGAATAGACCGTCCCCCTCTGTTCCAGGAGCTGGGGGCACCAGGGAGAGCCCCCACTGGACCCGCACCTCGCCTGGGGCCAGAAGCAGTGGCTTCTGGCATGGCTGTGTCTGGGCGGGTTATGGGACAGTGGTGTGTCAGTTTGGGAATTTCCTGCTGCATAATGACAGCTCATGGTGAGGACCAGTGGCAAATTCCAAGGCCACCCTGGAATGTGCTGCACGGCCGGGCGTGGGGGCGGTCCTTATGGGTGGGGCTCTCAGGCCTTCCTTGGCTGCCAGGCCCCAGGCTCGGGCAAGGCACTGCCTCCACTTCCGGTTGCTCTGCGGAGGTCAAGGGTGCAGGTGGAGACTCTGTGGGCATTTGGAGGGAGGGTCGGCCGGTGACAGTTCTCACGGCCCGCAGAGGGGATCGAGAGCCACTGCAATAGCCAGGTCCAGGGCAGAGCTGTCGGCTACGCGGCAAATCGGGTCTGTGGTCCCCGTGGTGGGCTAGAGACGGCAGATGCAGAAGAGGGCGGAGAATGGACCACTAGGGAACCCCAGCATTTAAGGGGTAGGCGCTGGGGAGGCTGCAAAAGAGACGGGAAGAAGCATCTGGGGTGGAGTGAGGAGAAAAGATGCAAGAGAAGGTGCTGGAAACCTCGGAGGAGGCTTCCCAGAGCTCGGGGCAGTGAGCGCTCTGGGGACCCTGAATTGCCGTTATTCTGATCACCTTATAGACAGAGGTGCTTGGAACCACTCAGCCTGGGCCTCACTTCTGGGGCTTTGCGGCCACCCAGGGGCTGGCGTTTCTGCCCAGCCCGGAGAGGCACACGGACATGTGGCAGAGGCTCTGCTCTCATGTCTGTCCTGCAGGCGTCCGAGCAGGCCGGCCACCGACCCGTCGGGAGAAACAGGGTGACACTGATGCATTTGTCTCGCCCACGTGCATCACGGGTAGGGAGCCTGGGATCAGCCGGGCTTTCTCAGCACTTTTGGGGGACGCTCAAGGGCAGGAGGAAGGTGGGAGAGTGGCTGTCCTCAGGGCCCAGAGGCGGGATGGCAGGTAATTAGAGAGCGGGAAGAGCTGGGGGAGGGAGTTGTCAGATGCGGTGGCCATGGCTGCTGACAGCTGTTTTAGCACCAGGCTGGCCACAGGCTGACAAGCCCCGGAACACGGAGCCAGCTGTGCATGGCGTCTGGCCTCTTTTCTGGCTGAGGCTGGCGGTTTCCATGCAGGTAATCCCTGCTCCCACCTGGGACACCCTCCATGGCCTAGCTCGCAGGAGTTTGGAAGTCCAGGGGTCCCCTACGAAGGTTTGGTTACATGTGGCTGCTGGCGGCCCCCAGCCCTGCCCGAGCCCCCTTTGTGAGCCTGCGAGTGTGTGTGTGTGTGTGTGTGCACACGTGCGTGTGTGTGCACGTGTGCATGTGTGGGAGACAGAGGAAGCCCTGGCCTGGCTGTGGGGGTGGGGCGGTGGCTCGTTTGCAGAAGCAGGATGCACGAGAGTGGATGACTCAGTCCCTGTGGTCCCTTCACTGTGCCCCAAGCCTGGCTGGCTCCGCGCTTCTCTGTCTTCTGGTGCGCCCTGTGGAACCGTCCGCAGAGGGCGGAGGTGCAGGAGGACCGCAGCTCGTGGTGCTCCCGGCCTGCTGAGCTGGGTCAGCTGTGGACCAGGAGCTTCTTCAGCACCGACGCCGAGAGCAGCTCTGTCAACGCTTCCGGGCACTGTTTATCGCTGAGCCCCAAAGGGAGGCACACAAACCTCTCGCTCCGACAGGCCGCGGGGGGCCCGTCACCGCTGAAGGACGCGTCCGCCCGACGGGTCCAGACGTGTCTACCTCTGTGGGCGGCGGGGATCCTGGTGGGTCACCGGGCACGTACGGCTCTCCTGAGAATATTTGCTCAGCAGCCATCACCTGGACCCGGAAAATTCTCAGTGGTGATGCTGTGATGTGGTGATGCTGTGACCCAGGGTCTGACAGGGTGACGTGACACTGTGACATGTGGTGAGGCCATGATACGGTGACACTGGGACATGGTGGCACTGTCAGACTGAGACCTGCAAGGCCCATCAGGCCTGTGGGGGTCCCCGGGTCCAGGAGTAAACCCTTGCTGCTAGCAGGTCTGCTTTCTGTCTCGACCCCGTCGGCGGCTGGCCTGGCGAGGCAGAGCTTGTTTCACGAGCCCCTGGCCCTCCTCGTCCTCTGGGCCAGCTTTCTTAATCCCCTCGCTCTCTCCCCCGTTGCAGCGCCGGGGTCCCTGAGGGTGGCAGTGCCTGGCCTTGCCTTGGCATCGCTGGGGGACACTAATTCTTCCAGGTAACTCCGGCTGGTCCCGCTGCTTCTCCGGCGGCCTCGGGCAGACGGGCGTGTTGTGCTCAGGGTCGCAGTGTGCCCTTGTTCTCTGGCTTACCGGAGACCCCACCCCCTTGGTGTGATTGGGGTTGGGGGTGTGGCGGAAGGAGGAGCATGTGTGTGGGGGAGAGAAGAGCAGCCCCTCGGTGCTGACCTAGCACGCTGGGCGGCCTCTCCAACTGGGTGCTCACCACGGGCGGGCAGGGGGAGCCCCTTCTCTGACTTCTGAGCCCCTTCTCTGCAGCCGGAGAGCGAGCGAGCATGGGGGGCTGCCGTGTGGTCTCTGGTCCAGGCCAGGCCTCCCCACTTCCTTTGGACCACGCCCTGGGGGTTCCCGATGACCCCAAGGGATGCCACCGAGGCTGCCTCAGTTTCCCCATCCACCTGCCAGGCTGTACAGCAGTGCCCTCCTCCCGGCATCAGCGGATGTGCTGACCCTCGCCCCAAGTGTACACGAGTGCGCTTTAATCTTGCAAAGAGGCCCAGATGAGAAGCAGCGGCTCTGGGGCCGTCTGCCCCTCGGGGCGTTCCGGCTCGCTGCGTGGACACCTAAGGAGCGTCAAGAGGTGTTTAGCTATGGTTGGTGCCCAAGGTGGGTGAACCTTGCCTGATCTCACATCTCTGGTGATGCTAGCGTTTAGGGCCTGACCCTTTGCCCTGGACCATTTGAGCTGTTTTACATTCATCACTGCACTTAATCCTCACAGGTGAGGACACGAAGGTTCGGAGACAGGGTGACTCGCCCAGGTCTCCCAGCACCCACTCCTCGCAAGCCTCTCCTGGCTGCCTTCTCCAGGGTGGGCTTGTCACCCCGGGGTGCGGTGGCTGGAGACTGGGACAGCCCTTCCCTGGGTGCACAGAGCATCCCTGAGTCTCAAAGCTCACAGGGGGCTGCAGGCAGGGGCTGTCCTATCCCACAGCCCACTGGGTCACAGTGGCCCTCAGTGAGGGGCTGGACTGCCTACACTGGGGAAGGAGGCGGGGGTCAGGGGCTCATGCTGGGGTGGCCTCAGGCCACACCCAGTATGGTCACTGTGGGATATGCACGGATACCTTCGTAAGGGTTTTGAGCTGCCTGCGGGCCTCGACGGTGTCACCTGTCTGGTCTGGCCGCTGTGGCCCCCGCCTCCCCCAGGCTGGTGGGCGTGAGGCTGAGGGGCGGGAGGCTCAGGCCACCGCCGTGCTCAGCCACGTGCTTGTCGCTGAAGCCCGTCTGTCTGCCCGTCTGTCTGCCTACAGAAGCACGAACGTGGTGAAGGGAAGTGGTTTGGTGGGCAAGTCCCCTCGGCGGAGGCCTGGGAAAGTGGCCTCACGCAGCACAAACATGACTGCGCGTGGGAGCCGGGCAAGGTCGGGGCAGGACGTAAACACAGAGCGGCCGACCCAGCCTGGACCCCGAGCTCCCGAGCGTTGTCCGGCGAGAGGTCGCAGAGGCACGGAGATTCGTGACAGGGAGCTGGGAACCGACAGCGCGGAGCGTGGCTTTCGTGCAGTCCCCCGGCCCTGGCGTCCGCGCTGGAGGCTTTGAAGGGTTTTCTCTTCATCACTGGTTCTCAGCGACGTCGTTAAGTTTTGGGGTGGTCGTTTCCTTTACATTTATCCTGCGTGGGGTGAGTTGAGCTTCTTGGGTCTGTGAGTGAATAACTCCCATCAAACTTGGAAGGAAGAATTTCAGCCATTATTGCTTCGAATTCCTTTTTCTTTCTTCTGTCTGGGACTTCAATTACCTACGCGTTAGCCCTTTCGACGGTATCTCGCGATCCTTCTTCTCTCCGTGCTCCATTTTAGATAATTTCTGTTGTTATGTCATTAAGGTTATTGATTTTTTTCCCCTGCAGTATGTAATCTGTGCTACTCTTTTTCCATTGATTTTTTTTACTTGCATTTTTTTGTCTCTGGAAGTATGTATCTTTTTTATATCTTACACTCCTCTCTTCATCCTGTGCTTCTTTTTCCTTACATCCTTGAGTATATAAAGCATATTTTTAACGGTTTTAAAAATTAATATATAACACATTAAACTTTTCTGTGGGGTATAGTTTATGAATTTAACATATGCATAGATCTGTGTAACCACCACCAGAATCGGAGTACGAAACAATTTCATTGGCCCCCTAAACTCTCCTTAATCCCCTTCATATCCCCCGAAACCACTTGTATGTACTCTGTCACTAATTTCGTGATAAAGTCTTTTTGAGAATTTTGAGAATGTCGTGTAAGAAGAATCACCGAGACTGTAACCTTTCAATATTGACTTCTCATGCCTTTATGATTGATTCAAATTGTTGCATAGAATGATTTTTTTTTTATATTAATGAGTACTGTTTTATTCCACAGTTGCAGCTGAGTTTATCCATTCACCTGATGGGTTGTTTCTAGCTTCTGGGTGTTACAAATAAAGATGCTCTGAACATCCGTGAACCTGTTTTCATTTCTCTGGGGCATACATCTCAGAGCGAGGCTGTTGGGTCATAGCGGTGGTGTATGTTTAAACAAAACTGCCGAAACATTTCAAAGTATCTGGGCATTTTTCATCCCCCCCGAAATGTATGAGCGTTCCAGTTGCTTTATACCCCCGCTGGCATTGGCTACGGTCATTCTTTTTTATTTTAGCTCTTCTGATAGGCAGGGAGCAGTCTCTCATCATGGTTTCCATTTGCGTTTCCCTAATGGCTAATGATGCTGAACATCTTTTCATCTGCATGTTCGTCTTCTTCCAGACATCGAGGGCGTAGCGAAAGGACCCTGCACGCATTCCCCACGGTGTCTGGGGGGCGATTCTCTGTGCCCCGCTGTGAGCCTGGCTGTGAGTGTGGCACTGGGAATGAGAGATGCCTGGGCTTCGTCCCTGGCCTCAAGGAGCTCGTGTATTCAACACTGTGCCAGACCCTTATGTTAAGAGTCCTCAGTGTGTTCGTTTTAGGACATGTTGCTGTGGGTTGGCAGGGCCCCCCCCCCCACCCCTCTGCCAGCTCCCTAGGGAATATCTAAAACAGGGGAAGGAATTGCCACTCCCACGGTCACATCTTATTAATAAGTTTAATTAACCCAAGGCAACATTTGCCAACACTAGTTCCAGACCGGGAGCATGAAGTGGAGTGTGCTGGCAAGCTCTTGGCCACATGAGACTCTAGCAGCTTTCTCTGGCTGGCCTCAGACACACAGTATCTGTACCCTTGGTGTTTCCAGCTGGCGAAGCACACCTGCCCGTCATCCCTCACGCAGGATCCCTGATTTGTAGGATAAAACGCTGCCCAACCCCATTCGTTCAGAGTTGTCACTGTGGCTTCTGCACATCTCTGCTCTGAGCCTCCACGCCTACAAGCAGATTTTATGATGAGGTCCAAACGTGCTCAAACCTGATCCCAGGCAGAAGCAGTGTCCCGTCTTCCTGTGCCTGAGGTGTCACTGTGAGCGAGGGACCATTTCCTCCTGGGCAAGGATCGGTCTGTGCGTAAGGAGAAATGAGAACAGGGCCCATGGCAACCTCTGACGGTTGGCTGCTGTTCCATTTCAAATGAACCATCTTCATTTGACTTAGCAGTTTTGGAACCTGTAAATTCCAGCCGCGGAGCCCACCGAGGGCAATAGGCTCTATGGAGCCAGTCTCGCTGGCAGACCTGGCTCACTCTGTGTGTGGAGCGTGCGGAGAAGCCATGGGCTGCATCCGCGAACGGAAAATGAGTCCTACTACGTAAGGCGAGAGAGGCGGACGGTGAAGGGATGGGCGGCGTGGAGGGGGAGGGGCCTCACCTCTCCCTGGGAGCTGAGTGCAGCTGCGGTGATGAGAAGGGCTGCACCTGGTCCAGCTGAGGCCGCGCAGCTGCAGACCCGCCACCCACCCGTGCAGTGAGGCTGTGCTCAACCTGTGTCATCTGCAAGCCGGGACTAGGTGCCTACGGTGAGTTCCGTTTGGGCTCCAAACCGATGTGAGAACTAGTTCAGCACAGAGAGGAGGGCTGATTCGGGCTCAGTTAAGACTTTTCCCTTCCAGTACCCAAAACTCCAGCTCATACTAATTTAAACGACGAGTCAATGAAGGAAGAAATAAGAAATACATTGACTTATAGAAATGAAATGTCCATGGATTGATTGATCCAGTGGAATCAGGATTTGGTTTCTCTCTGTCACCTCTTTTCTCCCCCATGCCGGCTCACTTCCGAGGCTGTATGTGTGGGCAAGGTGGGTGCCAGCAGCTCCAGGCTGTGGAGGGAGGGGGTGCTCTGGCGTGGAGTCTGGGGTGCCAAGGGCAGGGAATCAAGGGAGCAGTGACGCCGGGACTGAAATCCTGGGTGTGTCCTGGTGGCCGCTGCGGCCAGGGCAGCTGCAGCCTCCGGACAGAGCCGGGCCTCGTGGTGCCTGGAAAAAGCACGGCACGTCTGGAAGGATGGAGGCAGCTGGACACCCCCTCTCCTCGCCCCTGAGGCTGCATCTGAGAACCGGAAGATGCTAAATGCCCTGCCTCATTCTAGGGTGGGGGAGGGAGAGCGGCAGGTGCAGCCAGAGCATGCGCACTGCGCCGGCTGGGGCGGGGCCTCCAGGTGGGCCGGCAGCACCTGCCAGCGGCCCCAGCTGCAGACGAGGAGCGGCGAGGTTTGCTATGTCCCTCCTGACCCTTGGCGGGCTCTGCGATTAAAGCCTCCTCCGTGCCACAGAGCACCTTGGTGGGTGAGCGAGGACGATGCGTCAGACGTGATCGAGCTGCAGGGCCCGGCTGGCCTGGCCTCCTGCCCACTGTCCCCGCCGGCCTCACGGCCTCGCCCGCGGAGGGTCAGACACAGGAAGCGGCGTGGTGGGCAGCGGCCCGCTCCAGGCACGCGGCCCCCAAACGCGAGCGCGAGCTCGGGCCGTGCCGGAAACTGACCACAGGTCAGTATCCTCCGTGCTCGGCGGCCTCCTGCCGGGCAGGTGAGACCGCGGTCCTGGACACACGTCCTTGTCCAGGCCGGAAGATGCGGTTTTCACATTTTCGCCCTCCTCTGGGTCAATCTGAAGCTTCAATCGTACGTGAGCCAGGTGGAGGGGTGGAGGTGGGAATGTCTATTCCATTATTCCCAGCATTTCGGTGACTGCCAGCAGGAGGGGGTGCTACTTGATAACACCCCTAGACCTGCACCCCTGGGCATGGTACTGGCTCAGTTCAGAGGGTCCTGCTCCCGTCCACCGTGTAGGCCACGCCTCTCCCCAGGCAACCATGTCCAGGTGAGTGGCGGGCGTTGGGGGACGCCAGCTCAGATTCGCTTGCTTTGGCGGGGACATGTCTGGGTGCCCCTCCGTGAGCCTGTCTGCTGCACGGCTTGTCCGCCTGGAGAGGGGGGCTTTGAAAGGGGAGGTGAGAGGGCCAGTGTTGCAGGCTGGGCTCCGGGGGATGGCACACGTGGGCAGGGCAGTGGCAGTGAATCTCGGACAGTGTCAAGAGCGGAAGGTGAGGACGCGCTTGGCAGCAGCGAGAGGTGAAAGCAGCAGGGCGGGGTGAGGGGCCCCTGAGCAGACCTCCACCCGGGCTCTGCACTATGTTTATTGAGAATTGTCAGGTGAAGCTCCTTTAAGAGGGAGCGGATGGAGCTGGCAGCTTTTGGCAGGTACCACAGGGCTTTTTGCAGGCAGGAGGTCAGTGGAGGGAGGTCACAAGGTCCAGGAGGGGTCCCGGCTCCCCGGTCTTCATCAGGTAGGTGCACACGTGTGAGCGAGTGTGATGTGTGCACCTTTACACGCACAGCCCGGCTCCTGGGAGCAGCTGCAGCAGGAAAAGCTGCTTCCTGAGCCTGCTCCGCGATGCGGCCCCTGCAAAGTGCAGCAAGCACATCTAACGCTGCAAGCTGGGCCTGCACCCCGGCTCTGCCCCACCCGAGGACACCTAGTCATGCGAGCCAGCACCACCCAGCATGAGCCTTTGAGAAATGCGTTCACAAGACCTGCCGGGCTGGCCAGGTGCGGGAATGCGAGCGATTGCAGTGTGCACGGGTCGACCCTCAGACAGGCACGGGGCCGAGTGCTTCTCGGTCAGCAGCTGCTCCCGGCTTCCGCAGCAAAATAACGGAGTTTGGGGATCAAGCATCTGTGAGGTCTTTGGCTGGAGAGATTTTCAGCTGGCTCTGTCTTTGCCAGCCTCTGTCACTCAGCAGGCACAGAGGCACCGTGGCCAGGCTCCGGGGGCCTTGGTGACGGGCAACCTGCAGCTCTCCGGCAGGGCTGCCCCATGCCATTTTTCAGCTTTAGGTCTTGTTTCCACTTTGACGGGCCACCATCTAATAAGCAACGCACTTCTCAGTGTTTCTCTTGGCCTTCTTGGGGGTCCCTGCTGTTTCCTAACCCCCATTCGGAAGCTGGGGGTCTGTGTTTGTGGGGAGTGGGGAGAGGGACTCAAATAACGTGCCTGAGTGATCACCACCCTCCCCCTTCTGCAAACAGATAACGTTGGAAGGTTCCTAGTAGGCAACTTGAACTTAAACCTTAGGAGTCCCAGCTCTGGTCTCTGTAAGATTTACCTTTCATGTTACAGAAATTACTCCCACGTGAGTGTTCGCAGCCTTGTTTCCCACTCTGACCCCACCCTTACCCCTCCACCCCCCGCCATAGCCCACTCAAAATTCCAACTTTGCCTCTAAACATTTCCCACCTCCATTTTTAGGGAAAAAATGGGAGAACATGTATTGATAGCAGTGTTCTGTGAGGTTTTTTATAACTTTGATCGACATGCAAAATGCCCTTATGATATGCTCTGATGGACGAGGGGACCAACAGCAGGAGGGTGGGACAGTGTCGCCAGATAATATACAGGATGCTCCTTTTACCTTCGACCCTCCGACAGACACAGATGCTTGTTGCTATGAGCGTGTCTCGTGCTTATGCAAAGGCACCAATCCCAACTGTAGAACGTGATGAATGTCCAGAGTAAACACATCTGTGTAACCAGCACCCAGATCGAGAAATAGAGCATCCCAGGCTCCCCCGACGCCCCTTCTGTCCCCATCCATGAACCACCCATCCCTCCAATGTCTTGACTTTGAATATAATAGTGTGGATGAGTTTTGCGTTTTTGAATATCACATCAATGGAACCACCTAATCTGCATGCTCTCGTGTCTGGCTTCTTTCGTTCATTCATCTGCACGATCCGACTATGTTGTTGTGTTTGGCAGTAGCTCATTCAGGGTAAAATATTATTCTAGAAGACACACTTATCCTAAAAAATGATTTGCTGGTTTTGACATGAAAACCCCACTGGGTGTCCTGTATTTTATCTGACAACCCTATTCGATGTTCCTGTTAATGGACATTTTGTAGTTTTCTGTCTGAGGGTATTGTGAATAAAGCTGCTTTGAATATTCCAGGGCGAGTCTTTTGGTGAACATATGGACCCATTTCTTTTGGGTATTTACCTAGGAGTGGAATTCCTGGGTCATATATTCAGCTTAATATAGACTGCCAAAAGGCTTTGCAAATGATGCCAGTTTGCACTCCAACCAGCCGTGCGTGAGTGGTCCAGTTGCTCTGCTAGCCAGCCCAATGCTTGGACTTTCCTGCCTTTTTCATTGTAGTCATTCTAGTGGCTATGTTCTGTTTTCCTCTCATTGTGGTTTTGATTTGCATATCCCCGGGGACTCCTGAAACTGGGCACCTTCTTGCCTGCTCAGTGGACACTGGGGCTCCCTCCTCTGTGAGTTGCCTGTTCCAGCATGTTGCCCTCTGTCTTTTGGGGGTGTCTTCCTTTTTCTTAATGCTCTGTAGGCATTTCTTATACTTTTTCTATGGCAACTAGCTTCTTTTGGGGAGTTTTGGGGACCAGCTAAGAAAAGATTTCTGGCCATCTGTGTGTCGTGCAGTTGACTTAGAATTGGGTGGAAAGAGGAGTTTAATATGAATTGCTATGGATAGTGAGTTGGGTCTCCTCCGATGGCCTTTGAGAGGCACAGATGGAGACCAGACTGTGTTTCTCTGCATGCCTTGCTCGTTCTGAGACTGGGCCACCCGGGCCCGTTAGCTATACCCAGATCTGGACAGGAGGGAGCTGTTCGAGTTCCACTGCATTCAGCTTATAATATGTCTCGGGAAATTTAACCTGGGAAGGTTGGAAGCAGTTTCGAGAAATGTTCATATGTTCCAGCACAGACACGCTCACCTATTTCCACACCTCGAGGGCAGAGGTCATCTCTAAGAGAACAGAGAGCCTTATCTGTCATAGCGAGATAAATCCCCCAGAACACACACTTGATGAGAATGACACGTTTAGGACTTGAACGCTAGTGGCCTCTCAAAGGTGCACTTAATTCATAAATCAAGGCTGCAGGCAGATGATGTGTATGGTAATTCTTGCTGGAGGAGATATTAAAATGTGTAAGAATTACAAATGCTGGGACACAAAATACTACAGTTGCCGGTCATAATGGATGACTTCCTCTCGGATGTATCGAATAAATTAATTCCATTGCTATCCAGATGACATTAATATGCTTTCATAATTAATTTTGTTCTGAGAGCTGCTTAGGGTGCAAGGTTTCAGTGGGGAAGAAAATGGCTCAAGGAAAAAGGCGACACATGAAGAATAGTTTTGAAATCCAATGAAGAATCACACCCTGATAGGAAATTGCAGTTTTGAGGGGACTCTGTCTTAAAGGGGAACACACCGAGGGTTGCTGGGAGGTGGGGGCGAAGGTCAGGACCGAGAGTTTCCCATGGTGCTGCATTTTCACTGGGACTTCTCGGGTCCTGCATCTGAGGTTTACAAATGGATTACGGGGAAAGCCTCCTTCTTCAGTGGGACCATGCATCATCTTGAGAGTAGAGTTTCCATCTTCAAAGCTGGTCTCAGAGCAGGATTCGGAGCAGCTGCAGGAAGGGCCATCAGGTTGTCAAGGATGTAAATTTCTCAGAAAGCTGGTTTCTTCCCCGTGTTTTTTTTTTTTTATATAACTCAAAACCCAAAAATAATATTTATGGAGCCCTTTTGTCTTGCCAGGCACTGTGCTAAATTCTTTACATTCATCGGGGATGAATTGGGATTGTTCTTTTTCTCCATTAAAAAATAATCTTTAACATCTAATGAAATACTGCATGTGGATTGGATGTTGTTTAGAAAGTATGGTTCCCCCTGGGGCCATATGTTCCCAGGGCTCTGCTCAGGGTATTGGGAGCTGCAGCCCCATAGATGGTGGATATTAGGCCATGAATTATTTTCCCGAAGTTTCCTTTTTCTTTAAAAGGACCTTCAAAATGTGGGGAGGAGGTTTGCTCGGAGAGAATCTTTGACGTGTCCCCCTCACCCAAGTGCTTGAGTAACATATTGGACTTAGTCACTGCCTGATTTAAAATGTCGTATTTTATTAAAAGTCCCCCAA
This sequence comes from Macroglossus sobrinus, assembly GCA_004027375.1. NCBI lineage: Eukaryota > Metazoa > Chordata > Mammalia > Chiroptera > Pteropodidae > Macroglossus > Macroglossus sobrinus. Next base: position 89,248 of record PVKZ01003794.1, read on the forward strand.
AGCATGGCCTGTTCGGATGCGGTCGTGAGAAAGAGAGGGATAGCTCTCTAATTCTGAGGAACAGGAGTTTAGGGCGCTGCACGCGCGCGCGCACACACACACACACACGCAGTGAGCGCCCGGGAGTCGTTGGCAAATGACCGGAAAGTTCATTGGAAAGAAGCATCTGCAAACATGGTGTCCCTAGATGTAGTGTTTCATCACTGCGGTCATCCCTGTCAGGACACTGGCCACGTGCCCGGCCCTGGGGGCATGCGAAGGGGGCTGCGTGGTGTGTGAGCACGTGTGAATCCACGTGTGGTGATGTGTGAGTGTGCGCTGTGGACGTGTGTCTATGACTGTGTGTGCAAGTGCGTGTGACTCGTATATTGTGTATACACACATGTGGATGACGATGTATGTGTGCAAATACACGCAGGTGTGCAGGTGTGACTTGTATGTGCTCACATGCATGTGAACACACATGCATGTGTGAGTATGGGGTGTGTCCGTGTGTCTGTGTGGGCATGTGTATGTATGTGTACGTGTGTATTTGTGGTGTGTGTGGATCTGTGTGGGGTGTGTGTGTGTGTTGTGCATGTGTTGTGCGTGTATCTGTCTGTGGTATGTATGTGGGGGGTGGTGAGAGAGAAGGGAATGCAGAGGTGACTAGGACGCTGTGACCTGCCCCCAGGGGCTGAGGCCTCGCCAGGGGGTGAATACAAGACCTGCACACAGCCCCCTCCTCCTTTGCTGTCCAAAGTCCTCCTTGATCTCCCTCCTCTGTGACCCTAAACTCCTGCCACCCTGAATGACTCGGGGTTCCTCACGCCACCTCCCGACTGCCCATCCAAGATGTCTTCGCTTTGTGGGCCCCGGGCCCAGAACCCCTTCTCTTCCGGCGCCCCCTCTCAGCCTGCCTGTCCGTGAGGGCGTGTGAGTGTGGGCGCACATCCTGAAATCGTTGTAGGCCCCGTGTTCTCCACCTGTCACTTCACAGCCATTTAAAAATGACCGCAGCTGGGAGGCAGCTGGGTTGCTGGGCGTGTGGGGTGAGGTGTGAACACCGTGCGGGAGAGACGGGTCGTCTGTCAGAGTCTGAAGCGGTGAGAAGCGTGCGTCCTACAATTGTTGGACGTAAATCAGAGGCTGAGCTGGTGAAGGGAGAACTATGTTAGAGAATGAATGGAAACACTTGGCTGCGTCAGGCTCCAGCGCAGGTGTGTGGGGGCACCCCATGGAGAGGTGGGACCCGCACTTGGGGGGCGCTAGGCACAGCTGGGTAGGCTCCTGGTTAAGGCTTCACACCTGAGACTCCATGCGATTAAGGAAGAACAGCCTCGAGCTCTCTGCGTTGAGATGAGCCAGCCGAACTTGGAATTTGGTGGTGAGGCGCCCAGCCGTCTGCTTCTCCGCCCTGCAGCCCAGAGAGCTGCGTGGACCTGCCCTCTGTCTGTGGGGCACTTGGTCCTTGGTCACGCTGGGCTCTTGTGTAACCCCGGCCCCCTCTGGACTTACTGATTCTCTTTTAACAGTAGAACTGTGCAGAAAAGATGGATGTGACTTCAGAGATTAAGTTACACAAGGATGAACTTCAGTTTCGGTGTCTTGGATCGCTCTCTCTTTCTCCCCAGTCTTGAATTACAAGCTGCCATGTTGTGGGGACATTGTTATGGCATGAATCATGTCCCCTGCACATTTACGTGTTGGAAGTCCTAAGCCCAAGGACCTCAGGAGATTTGGAGATAGTCTTTAAAGAGGCGATTAAGGTTAAATGAGTCCGTTAGGGTGGACCCCAATCCACTATGGCAGACACACAGAGGGAGGACCACGTGAGGACACAGGGAGAAGACGGCCACCTACACGCCCAGGAGAGAGGCCCGAGGAGAAACAGCCTTGCTGACACCTTGATCTCAGCCTTCCGGCTTCCGGAACTGTGAGGAAATACACTTTGTCATTAGAGCACTGGTTACAGAAGCCCGAGCTGATTAAGACAGGCCCGTCACCACCTGGGCTGGAGGCTCATCTTCTGAAGCCACATGGCTGGGTTTGCAAGCGGGTCTTCCAGCCTCCATTGCATCTTGAGACTTAACTGCTGCCTCGTGGGAGACTCTGAGCTGGAGGCTCAGAATCCACGTCTGGATTCTTGAGCCACACGGTATCTCGTCTGTATGGTGAGGCATTAACTGTGAGTTGTTTTAAGCCGTTAAGTTTTGGGGTAATTTGTTACATAACAATAGAGGACTAATAAGTCTCATTGTCCTCTTTGGCTAGGGTGACCATATATTTTATTGACAACAGCAGGACGCTTTTGAAGGGGAAATATTTTACAATAATTAAAATGATGTATATTTTGAAAATATTTATTTCTTGATTGATTGACAGATGGGTTTTATTATACTGGTGCTATAAATAGTCCTATTAAAATTGTTTTCAATAATAACATTCTTTCCAACACAAAAAATTAACATGTTCATGTACAATACAGTAAAATTTTTAAAACTCTTCTTTCTTTATACTGATTACATGGAATGAAAATGACAGCAGAATACTGTCCTGCTTTCTTAAGCCATGGCTGTCTCTAATATGACGTCAATGGTATTTTTTTTCTCAGTGTGGCCTCATTATTTTTATTATTTTTTCCACAAAATTTACTGTAGTCTTCTTCAAAGAAACATTTTGTATTTATTACTAATACCCTCGATCTGCTCTTCAGTGTAAACCGTACATTTTTAATTGAAAAAATATTTCAGATGTCGAGGTATTGACAAATAAAGGATATTTTCAGTGCTCATTTTTTTCGCATTAAAATGTGAAAATCTTTCAGCTTAAACATTTTAGCAGGCACTTTCTGCCTCCTTTCAGAGTGCCTTTCTTCAACAAATTTTACAAGATAAAATTCACCAAATTAATTGTTGTTATGGTTCTTTTGAGTGCCTCATTAAATTTAAATGCTGCAAAATTATAGGCTTTTTTAGTTTCGTGCCTTTCTGGGACAGAATATAATTTTTTTCTAATTAAAAAGAAGAGATCTATCAAAAGATTCTTCTTATTACTTAAGATATTCTGAAGCACTCTTATATAATTTCAACATTGAGCTCTTATTATATAATGTGTTCTGTTTCTCCTTCGTTTTTAGGGATAAATTCCAGTGTCTTTTCATTTGCAAGCTTTGTTTTCAATCAATGCAATTCTTTCAAACCTTCAAAAACTGAAGGCCATGTGTTGAATAATTCGAGCAAGGTTCTACAACTTTTTGAACAACAGGCAACCAACATTTAGAGGACCTATTTACAAAGAAGTTCAATATTATCATAGGACACATAGATTGACTTCAATCTCAATCTTTTCTAAAATCTGATGGATGGCAGGTAGCAAAGAGGAAAGCTAAAGCAGATTTTTTTTTCTCCATTTTTCATCAGCTTTGTCACAAAATGTTGGCAACGATAGCTTTTACTTAAATTGCTTGGCTATCACAGTCTGTTTGGATCTGATTATGAATTATATGTGTACTATCACCGATCCAAATGAATACATATTTCATAGCTTTCTTAATTTAGTCAGGGTGTTTTTACCATGACACTCAAAACCATATTTGTATTATCATTGCAAAAACAAGTACTCTTTAGCTTCAGTGTCAACTTCATAATGGTATTCATAAGACTCAGATGACGCACAATTAATAAGGAATACTTCCAAAAGCTTTATTCCGAGTCAATGACTTGGATTCAAGTCATGAAAACATTTGGTATTAATTGATCTTCTATTTGAAGAATCTGATGACACTGACATAAAATGTATCATTTTGTTATTTGTATAGTTTTTCAAATGCAGCCAACATGTAAACGGTAATAGCTTTAGTTTTCGTACGTGACCATGATAGTTTAGGATTGGAAATTAATGACGTTCAAATCTCACTTTTGATTAGTGTGTAGAAAGTGGTAAAAGACCACCTTTCCTGAGGAAATACTAAGATAACACTGAATAAAAATGATTTTTAATATATTATTTATAAATATTTTTTCAAAAGCCATTGGAGAGCTGTGGATGCAAAGAAGTCTGTATTCCAGGGAGAGAGACCACTCTTTTATAGATGAGCCACGATCACTGGCTGATTTTATACCTGGGAGATGTGACCTGGATAGCATATGGGTGAGCAGAGGAGTGGGCTTGCCATAGATAAAAACTTCGCTGCAGTACAATAGCCATACTTAAAAAGAGTAAAACAAATTTTTTTTCAATTGCAGTTGACATTCAATATTATATTAGTTTTAGGTATATAATATAGTGGTTAGACATGTATGTAACTTATATGTTGATCCCCTTCCTTCAAATATAGTCACATTCCGAGGCACCGAGGGTTAGAGCTTCATCATATGACTTTTGAGGAGACACAGTTCAGCCCATAATACCCTGCATTTGAGTAACTTCTCCTCTTTCTAGCTTTCTCTACACCGTCTATAATACTGACCACCATTCCACTGTGTCTTCTGGATATTTCTGTATGTGGCTAGTGTCTTAATAGATTGGGGGCTACCTCAGGGCAAGGTGAGTCCCTGGTTCATCTTGCATTCACACACCCTTTAGCACACTGTTCAAGCTTTGTAGCTATTTCAGACAGATACTGAGAGGCCGGAAATACAAATGTGACTTGAGACCTTCTCGGGTGTGTGTCAGATGAAGACAGGGAGAATGTAATTAGTATTTAAGAGCTCACATCCATGTCTTCCTATATTTGGCTTTCACTAGTCTCTCTCGGTCAGGCAACTCCTAACACTATTGAGTGAATGAATATCTAATATGAAAACAGGTTTGACTCACTTATGCTATCCTATCTCTTTTCACCCCATCACCTCAAAAAACTGTTACATTACTATTTCAGTTCTACCGGTTACCGCTATAACTTAAATAGTATCCTTACACCTCTGTTTTTTATTTCATCAACTTTACATAATCTCAACTGTCGATCATGCAAGGGATAGAATTAAATGTTCTGATAGCTTCTTTACATCCTGTTCAAGTTTAATGTTGCCAGACCATAATTTCCACATTGTTAATGTTTATAACATGTACATTCCATTCTTAACTATAGTCGAGTGTTTGGTGCTTTATTTATAGATGAGGGATTAAAAGATAGACTAAATAGCTTTTAAATATCATCATCACATATAATTACAAAGCCAAACAGGATGAATAGACAACATAGGACATATAATTCTATACTAGCAAATTTTACTGCTAGTAGGAGAATGAATATTTTAAGAGCTTGAGTTAAAAGGATTTTCTTTTGTTAGATGGCATTAATTGCTCAAAATTCGCTACATTTTAGTTTGTTTATAATTAGACCATGACTTATCCTTATGTAGTTTAGTTTTTTTTATTTCCTGGAGTTTCTCATTGCCTTGCTTTTTTCACTTTAGCAAAAGAACCATATACATCCCTTATATCTTTAAGGCTATCCAGTCTCTCGACCATACTCTTTGTTAAAGAAAATGTTTTCTTTCTGAAGATTTTTTTCTTAGTTATTATTTGGACAGATTGTTTCTGTGACCCTGAAATTTTTTCCTTGAACTCCTGAGATAAGTCTATACTTTTTATGAATTTCCATGTCTTTTTTTTAGCTTAGATTCTTTTTTCATTTTGCTGGAGAATATTCTGAAAGAATATTTTTTTGTAAGAATATTTGGGATGTAAATTTTCTAAGTATTTTTATATCTGAAAATATTTCTTTGGTATTTATACTAAATGAATAGATTTTTAAAGACAAAAATAGATTCGTAAGTTTAGAATTTTATTTCTTTACTAAGAACTTTAGAAGATTACTCTATTGTCTTCTAGTTTCTGATGTTACTGATGAGAAGTCCCATGTCAAAGTGATTGTAATTCCTTTGCAGGTCATCTGTTTTTCCTATCTGGAAGCTTTCAGAATCTTTTCCTTACCCTTGGAATTTTCAAGAGGATGTGTCTGGAGATGGGTCTTTTTTCATTCATTCTTCTTGGCACTTACCGAGTCCCATTAATCTGAAGATTTATCTATTCTTTCAGTACCTGGGAACGTTATTACTATCATTTGTATAATTTATACACTTTCTACATTTTATTTTTTCCAAGAAATCTTAGTAAATGGATACGGGACTTCTTAATCGATCCTGTATGTCATATATTTTTCCTCATATTTTCCTGTCTTGTTGGTCTGCATTCTGAGAGAGTCACTGAACTTTAATAAGTATTTTTCTAGGGACGTTTTAACGATCACACTCCTAAGAGGGCAGAGCAGAGTCTGATCACTGGCCACATGTGAACCAGGAAGGGAAGAGGGAAAGCACAGGGGTATGTATCACTCACTCACTCACTCATTCACTCACTCTTCCTAAAGATCTCTAAACATCGCTGCTGTCTCTGTCTTGGTGGGGTGCTAAGGGGCGCTGGCGGTGGAATCCCTCACCCAACACTGCCTCTTCCTTTGTAATGGAGGCCCCAGGGTGCCCTCTGTGATTAAAGCTAGCGGCAGCCACCACCTTGTCATCCTGCAAGAAAGGCTGTTTGTTAGTTACACGTGGGAACTCATTTGTTCCCAGCATTCACGTCCAAGTTGCAGGGAGGACTTAGATGTTACCCAGACTTGGGTGTGACCTCAGCTCTACTGGGAGCTTTCAAGCAACTTGCTTGGCCTCTCCAAACCTCAGCTTCCTCGTGGGTAAAACCGGGACAATAGCTTTTTTCTCGCTTCACTTTTCCAAGCCTCAGGTGCATCTGCCTGGAACGGGGACCAGCACCCACCTCTCACAGCGGCTCTGAGGGTTTGCATGGAGCCCACGTGGCTGTTGCTGCCCCAGTTCATCCTTGAGGAAATGGTCCCGAGGCTGGGTGGCTTTCCTCTGAGTCATAGGTGGATGCAGGTTCCACGCTGGGTGGAGACTGGGTCCCCTGGACCTCGACCTGGTGCCCCTCTGTCTCACCTGTTGAGCTGGATGAAGCCACAGAACAGCCCAGCTCCCTGTGCTGTGCCCTGAGTCCCATCCTCTGTCCACAGGGCCCGTCTGCTTCCTGGCGAGGACAGAGGAGAGTGTGATGTTGCTTTCGGTGGGAATTTATGACAATCCCCAACATCTTCAGAAGACACAGGGACAGGAGGGAAACAGGTGACCGGGGAAGGGACAGCAGGGCAGAAGGAAGGGCAGAAGAGCCATCAGCGATGTCCACTGCGATTCCCAGGTCTGCAGACAGGGACGGCCAGTGGTCCCAGCATTCACGGCATAACCCTCCGTCTGTCCAGGTAGCTCTGAGCAGCAAGCTGGCTCTGACCCCCGAGCGCCACAGAGCTGGCCGTCACAGACAGTGACAACCGTTTCACAGCCCAGTGCAGGCCGGAGAGATGGGTCGTGCTGCCGAGCTTGCTGGCTTATTAAACACCTTCCGACTCAGAGGAAATGGATTTTGTGTCATTCAAGCTCATCCGGCATTACGATCAGCTCCCTGCTGTCCTGCTCCCTGCTGGGGGTGGCGGCTTCTGCAGCTGCATCCATCAGGACGCTCGCTCCGGCCGGGGCGCCTCTGCGTTCTTCAGGGAGCATGGCCGTGCGGGCCCAGAGTCGCAGCTTACGAAGCATGTCCGCCACCTCGCATGCACGTGGTCCTCCCAGCCCCTGGGGCAGGCAGTCCGAGCACGTTCAGCCCGTTTTACCGCAGGGGCAGGGCTCAGAGGGGCCCCAGCTTGGTTTCACACTCCTCTGCTGCTAGATCGAAGTTTCAATAACTTTATCTTTGCACTTGTGTTTTGTTAAGTGAAATCTGTGGGATGGGGAGCATGCACGTGTCGGCTGTCACTGCTGCCCTGCTGGCCTGCCGTGTTCTAGAAGCCTGTGAGCTCGGAACGCCAGGGACCCCCATGCTCAGGAAGTCTCAGAGCACAAGGCACACATATCCCATCGGGGACGAGGTCAGGGCCCGCAGCCTCGAGGGACCACACTATCCGCACTTGCTTTAAATGCAGAATGGAGGCCACGATGTTCTAAGAATTATGCGTGACCAAAGGACCCTCTCTTCCCTTTCCACACTCATGTTCCTGCTCCGTGTTGGCCTGTCACTTTCGCTGAGAACGACGAGCCAGGAGGACGTGGGGGCATTGGCTGGTGGCCATCCCCTTTCTCACAGTCCTTCCTTATTCAGAAGCGAGGTGGAGGTGCAGAGTGCCAGGGGGTGAAATGAGGATCGTGAGCTGCGTGCAGCTTTTCCACGGTTCCCTGTAAGGACAAAAATACACTCACGTGCACAGATGGCAAAGCACGGAGTGTGGCATTTCCGTGATTTCATGTAAAGCGTTAAACACGCTCGTGTTTTTGTTTAGAAGTGGCGTGGCATGATTTTACGACGAAGGGTACACTCCACGTTAGTGACTGAAAACCGCTGACTCCTGCCTGGCCCCTTAGTGTTTGCAGAGCAAACTCTTGCGGACCTCGACGTCCCCAGCATCAACGACCTTTATCCGTACTTCACGGGCACAGCGTGGTTCAGCCGTCGGTCACCGCGACCCAGCCCAGGTGGGACCCACGTCTTCACACACACGTGACCGCCCATGCTCTCCGCGTGCTCCTTTCTGGGCCGTGGGATCCGAGATGTCACGTGGCTACCCGGGCACCCGGGGAGCTTGGCCTCGGCTGCCTTAGGAAAGTCGCGATTTGCTAGACAGCTCTGCTTCCCCACGGCCCTGACGCAGATGAGGGCCAATCCTGTCCGTTCAGTAGACGGGGAGGAGGTGGCCCTCTGACTGTGGTGTAAGGACATCGCCACCTGAGCTCACGTGGGTGGGTGGAGGGGCCACTGTGCTGCTCTTTGCCGAAGGCATGTTCTGTCGTCCTTTGTCTTGTCTGTACCAGGACTTCTGGGCATTTGGGAAGGGGTGTAGCACCCTGCCTGCATCCCCCGACCTGGCATCTTATCCCAGGAACCCCAGTTCCCACCTGGCCCCCAGATTGTTTCGGGGGTGCGGGAAGAGAAGGCCTTTCGTGGCCTCTAGCTCCTCCTTGGAGGTGAGGCCATGAGGTGTCTGTCAGTTACTGAGTTGGTCCAGATCGTAAGCGGGCAAAGGGCCTGTCACCTCCGTGGGGCCCTGAATCTGTTCTGCCCTCCAGCCCTGGTGACAGCAGATCACGTGAGGGCAGATGCAGGCCTGTGGCCGGAAACTTCCCTGTCCGCACCACCGCCTCGAGCCACGAGCTCTCCCGCCGATCAGAAAACAGAGCCAAGCTCTGGTTGTAGCAGGGGTCAGGTGAGGAGGTCACGTGAGGAGGTCATGTGAGGAGGTCATGTGAGGAGGTCTGCCATCCGTCTCATACTGCAGAGGTGGAAACCGAGGCTTACCAAGGGGAAAAGGCTTGCTCCACGTGATACGGTGACTCAGTAGCAGCCCTGGGGTTTGAGGGCTCGACCTCTGCTGTCACCTTCTGAAACCCACGCCCCTGTCCCACGCCAGACCTGGTGTTCGGGCTCTGCAGGCATCGTTCCATCCTTCAGGATGGGCGCTGTGCTGATGTTTTCAGATAGGCAGGGCCACTGAGGCTCAGAGAGGCTCAGGGATTTGCCCAGTTGCTCAGCTAGTAGGTGCTGGTGAAGGCATTAGACTGTGTGGCCTCAGAGTCTCTGCTCGTCATCCCTGTGCTGCTGCCCCCTGGCTGCCAGGGGCTGAGGAAGGCATACTAAGGCCATCACAGGGTCAGACCAGTGGAGGTCACCAGACGGGGGTGGTGAACGCACAGGCCGTGGCTCCACCACTTACCCTCCACTGGTCACAGAGTGGTGGCCACGTGCCCAGCGGGGGCTCCTTAGGAAAGGCTGAGCCACGCATTGCGGGGTGCCGTGAGGGACACCGGCCCAGCCCCCCGGGGGAGGGCTGGGGGCTGCTGTGAGCCTTTGGCTTCCTCTTGAGATGAAAAGCCATGTGTGGGCTTCTCCTCAGGCCTTCAAAAAACCACAGTAACTTCAGCAAGCTGATTTTTCCGTAATTAAATTGTAACGTTGTCATCCTTTGAGCAAAGTGACATGTGAGCATCTCCCTGTTCGCCCGGAAGAGTTAGAGGTAGCCGGGGGTAGCCGTGAGTGTTCTGGGCCCTGCTGCCAGGTGCCTCGGGCCATTGCTTCATTCATCAAATGTCCCTGCTTGGGGGCCGTGTCCCCAGCCAGGCCTGTCCTCAGGGGACTCGCAGTCTGCAGGGGAGATGGACAGGGATTTTGGGCGGCTCTAAAACCAAAGCTGTATTGACTGATGATTGACTGATGAATTCATTCTATGAATGAATATTCATCGAGCATCTAGTATATGTGTGAAATTGATATTTAGATTATTTACATTTTGCATGCATTTATTGGGTTTAGAATTGGGAAGCGCCTTGTGACGTGCTCTATAAAACCTGACAAGCCCGTGACCTTGTTCACATCTAGGATGAAGATCATCCACAAACTGAAACTTAAGACTGAGGTTCGGAACGTGTCCCGTGGGGTCGTGTTTTCGGCTGAGTGCTGGCACCGACCTGGGGGTTCTCCACCCAGGCTGCATGTCAGAATCTCTGGGACGTGACGACTCGTCAGATGCCGGGGTGCGGAGGATGGGAGAGTGAGAGCTGAACCCCTGCTTCTGGCCTGCTTTGGACCCGCTGGATTAAACGGGCCTGTGGGATGCTGGTTGGAAGCGCTGCGTGGTGGCCGATACCCATGTCTCTCCCCAGCCGCCTGGTCAGACAGGTGCACCTGGGGCCCTCCTCTGAGAGCTCCCTGTTGAGGGGTGGTCCCCACCCGGTAGCCTCGGTGACGTCTGGGCCCCGTTGGAAATGCTGGGGCCCAGCTGTGGGGCGGGGAGGCCTGGTGTCCCCCGCGCCCTGCTTCAGCCCCCTGAGACCAGAGCCGCCTGGGTGTGTGTTGAGCTCCACGGACCTGGGCCCCCGGCCTGTCAGGACCAGACCCCAGGGAGGGCCTTGGCAGCCCTGGCCCGACTTACAGGCGACTCTTTGCCTGGAGATTTGGGAATGAGGACAACTGGTCGCTGCAGTGGCCGACTTGGTGCCGAGCCCCTGACTGCGTTGGGCCCAGGGCAGCTTTGCGGTGGAGCCTAGGACTGGGCTGTGGTTGTCACCCCCAAGGGGCTGAAGGGTGGCAGGGGCTGGGGGCTTGGGAGACAGTACTAGCTGCTTCTGTAGCCAGTTCCTGTGGTCCTGTTATCTCATGGTTTCTGTGTCCCCATGTCCCTGTGGTCCCATGGTTCCCATGTCCCTGTGGGCCCCGTGTCTCTCTGGGCCCCGGGTCCCTGTGGTCCCTGTAGTCGCCATGTCTCTGTAGGCTCGTGTCCCCATGGTCCCCATGGTTCCTGTGTCCCCGTGTCCCTGTGGTCCCTGTGATCCTGTGGTCCCCATGGTCCCCATGTTCCTGTGGTCACTGTGTCTCTGTGGGCCCCATGTCCTGTGGTTTCTGTGTCCCTGTGTCCCCGTGGTCCCCGTAGTTCCCATGTCCCTGTGGGCCATGTGTCTCTGTGGGCCCCGTGTCCCATGGTTTCTGTGTCCCTGTGGTCTCCTTAGTCGCCATGTCTCTGTAGGCCCATGTCTGCGTGGTCCCCATGGTTCCCGTGTCCCCATGGTTCTCGTGTCTCTGTGGTTCCCATGTCTCTGTGGTCCCTGTGGTCCCTGAGTCTCTGTGGTCCCCTTGGTTTCTGTGTCCCTGGGTCCCCGTGGGGCCCGTGGTCCTGTAGTTGAGGCCTCACCAGCTCCAGGGTGGGAGGGGCCTGTAGTCGCTGCTCGCATTTAGGGCCAGTCACAGAGTTTGGGGAGCCCTCTCAGGTGGGAAGACAGCGGGGGGCGAGTGGGGCTGAGCAGCTGGGCGGTGGTGGCAGCTGTTCGACCCAGAGGCTCAGAACCGAGCTGTTAAGTTGCTCCGTTGTCTTGTTGTTGTCGAGTGTTGTGACAGGCCTTGCCTGTCCCTGGGCTCCGCTGGGGCTGGTGACTGGACGGAGTGAAGGCCAGGGAGGGGCGGGTGTCCATGTGAGCTGGTGACCACAGAGCCAGCTGGGGCGGCTCACCGGCCACACCCAGACAGCTGTGTCCAAACCCCGATTTGCCTGTTGGGTGTGTGTGTGCACACACGTGTGTCAGCGTGCGTATTATGTTTACGTGTGTGTTCGCATGTCTGTGTGTGTTCGTGTGTGTGCATGCGTGTGCGTGTCTGCATCTATGGGTGTCGGGGTAACGGTGTGGGGGTGTGAGCATGTATGTGCATGTCTGTCTGACTCTGAGTGTCAGTGTGTCCATGTGTGTGTTTGTGGGCCTATTAGTGTCAAGGCGTGTGTGCGTGTGCCTGTGTGTACACATGCGCACAGGCGTGTGTAGCTTCTCTGAACTCCTTGGCGTGTCCTGACCACCGGTAGGAAGCACTTTCTGTCTGTTGTGTTGAGCTGACAGTTGTCAGCCCTGTGCTTTGCATGACAGTGGGTGGCAGGCGCTGTGAGAGCACCCTCATGACAGCTCAGGGGTGCATGCCTCCACTGTCTGCGCTACCCAGGGGAGCACATGGGGGTCCAGGGGGCTCAGGAACTCACCAGCATCTGCCTGGTGAGGGTCTGATCTGGTCTCCAGCAGCCAGTGCTCACACATGCATGAAGCCAGTGGCACCCCTCACCCCTGGGCGACTGCTTCTGGCCAAAGGATGGGACCTTTTGTCTGCATTCCAGTCCTGGAACCCTGTCTGGGTCATCATCTCGACTCAAAGCCTTCCTGGCCCTCACAAACACCCTACAATCCTCCACGTAGGTTCCCAAACTCAGTCCCAGGAAAGGCCCGTGGGTTTTGAGTGACCACAGAGGGACCGAGGAGGGCAGGGTCTATCAGGGGCCTCGAGCAGGTGAGATTCACGTTCCCCCTGGGCCAGAGATGTGCGCAGCTGGCAGCAGACGGACCTTGTGCTTGCAGAGGCCGGTGGCCTGGCGCCGGGCCAGGCCTCAGTGTCTTTAATATGGACCCACCTGAGCCCGCAGAGCTGGAGATGGAGAGGGCCGCCGACTCCCAGATGTCACTTCGCTGCCGAAACAGGCTGATTGAAAAGAATCGAAGGGCTTGGTTTATTTATTGCCCAAGTCATTTCAAATGGAATTAGGCACCTAAATCAATTCACGATGGCTGCTCTTCACGTTTCACCAATCCTCGGAACATACGGTTGGCGTCAGCTCTGCGCTCGTGAGGACAGCTAGGCTCGGGGAGCGCGCTGGGCCTGGGAGGGCCTTGGAGTCCTGCAGGGAATGAGCTCGTTCACGTATTGTTACAATTCCACGAGCGAGTTATCCTGCAGTGGGGCTCAGCGACACCCCGCTTCTGCGTGTCACACCAGGTCCCATCCTCCCCGCGCTCCCGGGGGAAGGAAGGTAGGGCAGGCTCGTTATTAGTTCCAAGTCGCGGGAAAGGAAACTGAGGCTCAGACGTTAAGGAACGCGTCCGGGTCCCACAGCCAGGGCTGGGAACCTCTGTCTACCCCGGCCAGTCGGCTCCCGGTCCAGGCCTCGCGCTCCGTCCCCACGGTGCCACTTAGTTTTCTCTGACAGCTGGAGACTCCCCCACCCAGGGACCTCCAGCCATATGCCCCCCCCCCTTTTTTTTCTATCGGGATTGATGGAAGGTGAGATGGGGCAGTGGCCTTTATGATAACAAACGAGGCACAAAAAACGGTGCTTTCTGACCATTTTACGGGCATTTGCTCACTGAATCCTTGTAGGCGAAGGGGTGGGACTTATTATTCACGTGTAACACGTGAGGAAGCTGAACCTCAGAAGAGGTGACGTGACTTCCTCAAAGTCACACAGCCAGGAGTGGTGGAGCTAGAACCCGAGCCAGGATGTCTTGATCCCAAGTGCGAGCTTTTAATCACTTCACAGAGGAGCCTGCCCTGACCTCGCCGAGGGGCCTCCTGAAGCTGGTCCTTCCAGCCACAGACCAGTGACTATTCCACTGAACAGCATTTCCTTGGTCCAGGTTCTGGGATGGGCATAGGAGAACGAGGGGAAAAGAGAGAGAGAGAGAGCGAGAGAATTCAGACACAGCTCCCGCTCTAGAGGTGCCTGTGGGCTAGCGGGGAGACAGACAGGTGCAACCAGAGCAGTTAGTTGACGGTGGGCGCAGGTGGGCAGCCAGGGGAGGGACGGCCAGGTCACAGGTGCTCCCCATCCCCAGCTGGATTAGCAAGGGGACACTTCCCACTGCTTCCTGCTCCTGGCCTCGCCCACTCCCTGAAGACCGGACCTCAGCAGACCTGTTCATCCTGTTTCTTAACCACCTTTCTGTCCCTGCCCATGCCACCATGGCTGGACCGAATGGCCCCATCTAGCCGGGAAGCTGCAGGTCCCTGGCTACACATGACCTTTGGTTTTCTGAAACCAAAACCAGCCGTGAGCTCATCCTCCAGGGATGGTGACCTTAACTTTGCTTTGTGTGTGTCCTCCAGTCTTCTTTCTTTGCTTCTGTCTGTCCGTCTCTTCTCAAATGTCCTTTGGATCATCTTGCATGAGCTGTTTACTCCCTGGCCAATTAGCCCGCACCTGGAGTAGCGGAACCATCAGCAGCCATGAGGTTTATCGCATCAGTTCCTGGGTTAGTGGACAGAACGCTCAGCTCACAGGGAGGCCCGAGGCGCTGGTGCCAGCTCCACCAGCCCCTATGAACGGCTCCATCCCCGGGCCCCCCGCTCCCTGGGCTGGGGAGCGCTGTCAGGGGTCGGCTGTCAGTTTTTTTTTTTTTTTTGAACATCTTAGGAGCTCCTCTCGTCCGGCTGTCAGAATGTGACATGTTCCGTCTCGAAGCTGAAATCTACAAGAATATACGTTCTTTGAAATCAGACACGGCGGGTAATGTGGGGGAACATATTTCAACTTCCAAATGGATTATGATCATGCAAATAATCGGAGAGCTTTATTTTGTCTTCGAGCGTGGATTCAGGAGGGAAGCTGGTTGCCATGGAGAGTATTTCAGTCACTTACAAACAGCTGTTCGACCATTTGTTCGCTCGGCGGTATCCGTGCCAGGCCGTGGGGACCGAGCCGGGCTGATGCTGGTGCCTCCCCAGAGGCCCCCCGGTCCGGCCGAGGACTGTCACCGCCAGGGCCCGCTGGGTGCTTCCTGAGTCTCTTACGCAGACATTAGCAGGAAATGATTCAGACTTCACGGCCCCCACGTAGTGGGTCTCTTCTTTCCCCACCCAAGAAGAGGTTCATAAATTGTGGTCGAAAAATCCGGATTTAAACCCCGGTCCCAGCCACTCCCTGGACTTAACCTCTCTGAACCTCGGCCGCTTTGGGACGCAGGGGTGACGGTCACATCCCCCCCTCAGGAGGGTGTTGTGAGGGAAAAATGGAACGGCGCACAGTTTCACACACAGCAGGCACACTGTGCGCAAACAG
This sequence comes from Macroglossus sobrinus, assembly GCA_004027375.1. Classification (NCBI taxonomy): domain Eukaryota; kingdom Metazoa; phylum Chordata; class Mammalia; order Chiroptera; family Pteropodidae; genus Macroglossus; species Macroglossus sobrinus. The sequence goes on from PVKZ01003794.1 coordinate 104,648, forward strand.
CGGCGACACTATTACTGGTGTTTATTTACACTCTGCACCTGTGTGTTGCATAATGAGGTTTTGCACGAGTGCCCGGTTCTGATCGTGCCACGGCTGCCCATCTCAGAGGTTCCAGCAGCCTTTGCTGCCCATGTCTCCTCCTGCCCCAAGGGCCCTTTGCTGCCACCCTGCCCCAGCCTGCCCCTCAGAGGCTCGGCACGCACGGGCTGCTCTCACGCAGATGTGGAACAAAGCATCCCCCGAACGCTCTCTGGTCCTTTCCGCTTGCTGCCCGTGGGCAGGCTATTCCTGCTCTCTGAAATGCCTTTTCCCCTGCCATCTCCCTGGTCAATACTCTCTATGCAGCTGGACTCAGGAGCCACACTCTCCAGGAAGCCTTCCTGGATTTTCTCTCTTTCACAGATCTTTGCCTGGCCCTCCATGACTTCTCTCAGCTCGACGGATGAGCCCGCCAGGCAGAGACTGGCTTATTCCTGATCCAGTGCCCAGTAACTGAGCATTCCTGCAACACTGTCCTGGCCCCATAGCTGGGCCAGGGACAGCGGGACACTGGCAGTGGTTCAGCAGGGTGTGGCGGCGTGTGTGGCAGCGAAGGGCCGGACGTGCCTGAGGTCTGAGGCCGGAGGAAGGAGCAGCCGCTTGGCCAGCTCAGTGCACTGGGCTAGGAGAGGCAAGGTTGAGGCCCTGGGGGGTGCAGGGGGAGACTGCTGAAGGGACAGAGCTGCTGTTTCAGTTGCTGCCTCATTTGTTTATTTAAAGGAACAATGACTGTGCAGGGCACTCTGGTAAACAGTTCTAGTCTTGCTAACGTCCTCGGGGCAGGAAGGACAGGGAGGAAGACCCAGTGCTAAGCTTTGTCCTGCTGGACGCTGCTCATGGGCATTTTCAAGCTGGTCTTGCCTTGGGTTCCATTTTCCTGCTGGTTATAGTGGGTGAGGCTGAAATTTGGGGGACATAGGTCTGGGCGTCCTGGAGCTCATGGTTGGGGGAAGCGGGGTGGACGGATGTGCAGCTCAGGAAGCTCAGAACCCTCCTTTTCATCACCAGACTTGGGGGGGCTCATCACGGCATCCCCCTTTCTCCTAACTTCATCCCAGGATGCCCTGCTCAGACCACAGCGGGCCGTGTGGCCAGTGCTGCTCCATGGGTGCCAGGCCTGCAAGGCACCCCAGGGAAACCAGGGGTTCACCACCGGTCGAGTTTGGGAAGCCCCTGTGTGAAGAGCCACATTGTCCAATAACACCCTTTAAAGGCCCCTGAGAAGTCCCGCAATAAAGAGACTCGTCTGACTTAGTTTAACCGGAGACGGGCACATCTTTCTCTAAAGGACCCGATAGTAAATCCGTAAGGCTTTGCCAGCCGTACGCGCTCTGTCACAACCACTCAGTTTGGCTGCTGTCATCTCAGAGCGGCATAGGGGACACCTCAATCAGCGTTCCAATAGACTTTATTTGCAGACAAGGAGGTGGGTTGGGTTTGGCCTGTAAGCTGTTCTTTACTGACCTCTGATTGTAAATCACCACCTCCCTTCTCCCTTCCCTTTCCTCCCCTCCCCTCCACCCCTCTCCCCACGGTGTTTGATGAGGCACCAGCTCTGTGCTGAGGGCCTGTTTGAGCATAGCCACTTAGTTTCCAGTCGAGTCGGGGTGGTTATGCCTCATGCATGGGATCTGTTTTTGAAGCTACTGTGTCATCCACCACATGAATAATTCAAGACCCGCTCCCCGCAGCCGCCGGGACAAAGGGCAGGGCGTGATGATGCGTGAGCCGGGGTGGTGCTGACACCAGCAGCAGCACAGAAAGCCCAGTTTACGACTTGTTCCGCCCGCAGGTTTGCAGTTATGCAATTCTGGATACATTCTGAACATCTGAAAGGAGAGATTTGCATTACTTTCAGTTTTGCACAAAGGGAGGCTTTCTTAACATTTTGAGGCCGCATTTTCTCCCGGAATTGAAATCACCCGAAATATACCTGTTATATACCCCAAAGGCCGTCTGTGGGTCCCATGGCATCCTTTTTGGGGGACCAGGAATGTGGCTTTTCACAGGGAGCAGCAAGCCCTCAGCAGTGGCCTCTGCCTGGGACACTGGCTCCCGTGAGCTCCCAGCCCAGTGCGTCTAGCACTGAGTCCTTGTTCGAGCCCTCACGCTGGTTGCTGCAGCTTTCTCTTTCCTGTTTTTCTCCCGAGTGTAGCCCAGCATCTCGGAGCAGCCTCGGGGGACACCGGAGCAGGGCTGTGTCCTAGGCCCCTGGGGCCCTCGAGCTTATCTTTGCCATCGATTAGCTTGGAGTGGGATAGGTTCTTCTTGCCTTTTCTCCACTGCGGAGTCGAGTGCCTTTGAAAAGATCTAAGAAAGTTCCAGTATTGACTCTTATTTCATTTCTTTTCGTTACCGTCCGCCCATAGCCAGAGCAAAGGGGACTTGTCTTCCTGACGGTCCTCTGGTCCTCGGTTCAGGGGTGTGGAGGGCTTTGCGGGGGCTTGGGCACCGGCTGGCAGGTGAGCTCTCGGACATCATCGGCTGCGACTCTGACGTGTGCCAGGGTGGTGCCAGGCACCCAGAACCCCTTCTCTTTCAACCCTTACTCTGTAATCCGACAAGTGAGATTTCATCATCCCCCTTTCCAGATGAGAAGTCGAGGCTGAGCACAGCTAGGTGGCTTTCCCAAGTCCGCATGGCTAGAGAGCTCCAGAACCAGGGAGGGGGCCGCAGACCCCAGGGCCACAGACCCATACTCCTTCGTGCTCCCTCGGGCACCGGCGAATGTGTTTGCTGCTGCTGGACCACGCAGCGATGGCCCGCCAGCCCCTCTGCGGGCCCGGGGCTCAGCCTGGGGTTGCGGCAAACGCCACACAGTGATAATAACTTCCTACAGTGATAACGGTTCCCCCGTCTAACCCTGCCTGGCAGAATCGTACGCACTTCCACGTCGGAGGGGACTGCTGACGTTTCTGCCTGCCCAGCAGCTGTGACCCATTCGTTGCAGATGGGCCCCTTAATTTTCCTTTGGGAGAACCCCTCACTCTCCCTCACATCACAGGAATTTGTTTGGGAACAGGGGTGTTGTCCGAGCCCGTCCAGGGAGACCTAGAGTCTTGGAAGTTTTAATGAAAGGAGTCACTTGCTTTTTTGGGGGTGGGGATGCAGCTGGCATGGGGTAAGTACTGAGGACATGCGAGGCCCCCACTCCGATCGGTGACAGGCCTGCCCCCTGCGATGTGTCCTCCGGCAGGGGTGGCGGGGGGAATCGGGGCAGGGTGCTGGGGCCAGGGCGGTCGCCGAGTCTGTTCCGCAGACAGAGCCACGGCCGAGCACCCGAGGCCCGGGACAGGCACGCCGACGGGGCGGGAGGAACAGACTGTGGGCAGCAGAACAGTCTAGAACAGGGGTCCCCAGCCCCTGGGGCACGGACTGGTACCGGTCCCTGGCCTGTTAGGAACTGGGCTACACAGCAGGAAGTGAGCAGTAGGCGAGCGAAGCGCCATCTGCATTTGCAGCCGCTCCCCAGCGCCAGCATCCCCGCCTCAGCTCCGCCTCAGATCACCAGGCGTTAGGTCCTCACAGGAGCACCCGTCCCTGGAGCCACAACGGTTGGGGACCGCTGTTCCAGAACACTAGCCCAGTGCCGAACAGAGAGAGCTTTGCGACTGAGGACGACCGGTGAGGGTTCGTCTTTGGAAACTAAGGAAATTCCACAGCTTTCCACAAAAAAACTGTCCCCTTTGGTGAAGCACGGAGCTGACGGGAGGCCTGGCTGGTGGCTTTCGCCCTCCTCACCCCCCTTCCTCTGCTGGGACATCCCGCAGGGACCCGAGCAGCCTCCCCGGCCCCCGCCACTCGCCCCCAGGAAGGTGGGCCCCCTGGGCCCGGAGAGCTTTGCAGAGACCAGACCATCTGCAGGCGGAGTCCCTTCCTTCCTCCTCCTGGATGGAACCCTGCGTCCCCGCACCGGCCGCGCTGTGGGAGGGTAAAGGGCGTTCAGCAAGGCTCCAGTGGACCCATGATCCACTGTGTCCTCGGAGAAGTGACAGACGAGGCTCTGCTGTGGGGTTCCGAGGCCGGGAGGTTTCCTGTGCAGACAGTGGGCTGTCCTGACAGCCTCACCCATCCTCCCGAGCCAGAAACTTGGCCCTGGGCAGCGAATTAGTATCATTTATGTTCTGCATTCATCAGCGTGTTCGAAGGGCTTAAGGAAATGGTTCTTAATCATCTGGGTCATGGACCCCACTGAGAATTTCAAAACTGCTCTTATCCGTGTAGCACCCACCCCCACAGTGTTTGGGGAGGCAGAGCGTGGGTGTTGCAGATTCTCTGAGCCTGCTCATGGCTCCCCTAGAAAGTTCATGGACTGACACCCCTCCCCCCAAATGGAACATCTTTAAGATGGTCTGTCTATTCATTTACTCATTTATCTATTCTCTAATTTATTTAACCAACACGTATGGAGCACCTACTAAGTGCCAGAGAGATTACCTTTCTTTTGCCAAGTTTTGAGCCAGACATGACCCTGAGCGCAGTGAGGTCACAGAGATTGGCACTTGAGATGAGGCTGCAGGCAAAGCCCTGCAGAGACTTTGTCATGCTCCGAGCAGGAGATGACCAGCTGGAATTAAGGCAGTGGGCCTGCACATAGTAGGTGCGCTCCATACATATCTGTCGTCAAATGACAGACGGGATGGAGAGAGGGCAAGGATTTGAGGCTCCTTAACACATGGAATCAATGCAGTCGGTGATTGTGGGGGGCGGAAGAGGATGGAGTCTTTATTTCCATCTGGGGCAACTGGGGAGATGATGCTGGTCTTTGCTGATGTGGGGACACCTGTTACCTCTGCCTCTGGCCCCTTCAAGGTTTCAGGTGTTTCCTGGAGTATTGTCCTGGGACAGGGCATTGTTGACACCTGTCTTTCTATCCTGCGCCTTTGTTATCAGAGCAGATGCTTCTGACCCCAAATCCTAAGGAGACAGACTCCTCAGAGGAAACTTGACAAAGGCCAAGCAAATGCCTGGATTATCAGCTCTCAGGGTGTGTTTTGGAAGCGATAGATGTCCTTGGAATGAAGGGTTTTTGTGGTCGTGTAAGTTAGAAACACCCTGGGCTGCACTTGTCAAATGGGGCTCAGGCTGCACGACTTCTCAGGACCTTTATATGCCAGGTCAGCCTCCAGGAGGCGGCTCTTGTGTGCAGGGCTTCCCGTGGGGACCGGGCTGATGAATTCCTTTTCCAGGAAGCATCCCTCTCCATCTCCCAGACCTGGTACTCTGGGGTCAAGTTTCAAGGAACAGTGGTCAGAGCCGGGCTGAGCTCTGGAGGTCTACTCTAAGCCCATCCTTTCTTCACTGGACACACCGAGGCCTGGGGAGCAAGGAGCATTGCCCGGCAGAGCCACTCTGGGCTCGGGACACCTGGCCGGGATCCCTTCCGCTTGGGCTTCCTGCTTCCTGCCCAGCCACACATGTGCTCCGGGCTCCCCAGTCCCTGGAGTGGCATGCATTTTCTTTCTAATGGAATCTTCTGGAAGGGGTTTGGGAAGGTAACCATGGCTGGGTTTTGCTTCCATCTGTGTCCAGGCCTCTGGGGTGAATGTGCCCTTTCCCGCCCCGCCTCAGAGGGGGCCGTGTCCGCGCACGGAGTCGGACTCTAAGCGGAAAGCGATCGTCCCCCATGGAGCCGTTTGCAGGCTGGCGAAGGGGACGTGTGTCTGTCCCGGTGGTGACGGCAGCAATGGCAGCCCCCTGCGCCCAGAGGCAAGGGCCAGCCTGGGCCTCTCTGCAGGGCTGGGCCGTGCTGGAGCCCAGCACCTCGCTCACCCCGGGTACCGCCCCTGGAGGAAGGCAGACCAAGCCGGAGTCTGCTCACGGAGGGCGACCTTGGAGTTGATCCCGCGATCGTGGCACACGGGGAACGACCAAAGTGTTACCCATTTCGTCTGGGGAGCAGACTCTGCGAGCGCCACAAGAAGCATTTTCGATGTCCGAAGACTCGTTACAGAAAAAGCGGAGACTGGCTTCTGAGCTCTCTGAGGGTGCTGCATTAGCCCCAAAGGTCAAAGGTCAAAGGTCAGAGGTGTAGGGAACGCCTTCTCCCGGAGCTGCTGGTCAGAGGATGGGCGGCCTTGGGCACAGTGAGCTCCCTGTTCCTGCGGCCGAAGGACTGCCAAGGCCAGAATGGCACTGATGGCCTGGGCGGGACGAGCGTAAAGGACACCTTCCCCTGCTTGTGGGACCCAGTCCCGGGACAAGAACAGCTTCCGGCCGTGACTGTGAAGGTGACCACGACCATATAAAGAACATCACCTACAGGTAGGACTTCACTCCAAGGCAGCCATGGCCCCACACGCCATGATTTGGGGATGATCATGACCAGTGGCCATGACCGAAGAGAACACCTTCGCCTGCAGACGGGAAGAGCCCCGGCCATAACCTTGACCATGACTACGACCAACAGCCAGGACCACAGAGAATATATTCTTTACCCAGAGGGCAATACTCAGTGCCAAGGCAGGGACAGCCCGAGCCTGTGAACCTGAGTCGACTGCAGAATTGATGGGCCTTGTGACCCACAGGGACAGGCAGGTGAGGCCCCTCTGGTCCCGACACCCTTGGCAGGGATGGAGCATGTCTCCCAGGGGTGGGATTGAGAAACCCTAGCTGGTTGTGACGTCCTTGGCTGCCTACGTCCTGCTGGGGACACATCTGTAGCAGAGGGGACCTGGAGGAATGGTGGTGGTGGTGGCGGGGGCGGGGGGTTCTGTGGCTGCAGAGCAAGGGAGATTCCAGAAGCCAAGGAAGAGAAAAAAACCATCTCAGGGATGAGGCGGCTGCAGCAGGAGAGAAACGTGGGGGGTGAACAGAGATATTTACACAGGATTTTGAAGAATTTCACATTGAGATGTGCAGAGTAATCTTCTTTCCCTCTCCACGAACATTTCAGTATAATCTGTAGGATTTGACAATACTCCAGGGTGTCGCCTTCTCCCTAGGGGTGCAGGTGTGTTTGGCGTGGTTTCGGGGAGGCGCAGGGTAGGAGAGGCTGTGACATCTCGGGGTGAGAGCAGGAGAGGCCCAAAGAGGCCCAGCTACCCTGTGGACCACACACCTGGCTCTTTTTCTTGGGCTCTCGACCGATTTCTTGGTCCGTTGGCCATTGTTCCCTCAGGGGTGTCTCCCTACCTGCCTCAGGAGGTCCTGCCCTTCCCAGACAGCCAGGGAGGACTCAGGCCACAGGGGTACCTCTGAGCCCCGTCCTCGAAGCTTGCCGCAGAGCCTTTACAGTGAACGTCCCATCGCCCCCTGTCGGCCAACTGGAGATTAAGAAAGGAAATAGGCTATTGGAGAAACTGGGTGAAAAATCACAGTGGCTATTTCTGGGGAGACAGGTGATGACCTGGGGGAGCGCTCCCCTGATGGCAGGAAACAGAGCACGGAAAGGAGCAGGAAGCGAGGACAGGGCCAAGTGTGGCCCGATGTCCCTCCCGGAAAGTGGGCGTGGACTTCCTCCGTGCACCGAACCCATGTCCTCAGCACGCACGGTGAAGCGGCCGGGACTGCGGCCGCTTTTCGTAATCAGCTCTTAGTAATTATCCGTGGAGCCTTTGGTCAACAGCAGCCTGGTTAGCCGTCCTCCCAGAATTAAATCATTACATTTATTGCTCTATTCACTCGCGATTAACCTCCTAAGAGGCTTTTCCAGCTCGGAACCGGGGTTCGCATTTGATGAACTGGAGGGAGGGCGTCAAAGCTGGAGGCCCGGGGCGGGGGGGGGGCAGGAAGCTCATCAGCCGAGGGCTGCTGGAGGTAAACCGTGTTGATTGCAGCACCGTGTCATCAGGTCCGAGTCAGGTGACCTCCTGTGACTGACAACCCTGACAATGGCACATGCTTTTCAGGGAAGTGGAAGCTTCTCATAGGGAATGTACCTTAAGAAGCAAAGAGCCCCCGTGGAAGATTCCGAGTGTTCTGGGGAGAGACGCAGGCCGGCGGGCAGGCCGGGTCCCTCTAGGGAGGGGATGGGTGGGCGGGGCCGGGAGAGTCTGGGGTCTGGCCAGGAGGATCAGTTGCAGTCTTTGTCTCTTGTGGGGTGTGCAGCGAGCTTGGCTGCTAGGGTGAAGGTCAAACGAAGATCAAGGACATGGATTCGGGGAGGCACGGCCTTGACCTTCCCTTTGGGCCTTGGTCACCTGCTTTTTTTCCTTCTGGAGATTTTAGGGACAGCCCCCAAACATAACCACGAAGGCATTGCCCTGCCACACCGTAGGGGGGCAGTGGGCATCCAGGGGGACCCGGGCAGGGATTACAAGGGGTCCTATTCCTGAGTGCCTTCTGCACGCCGGGCATAGTGCCAGGCAGGAGATGCCAGAACGGTCAGCAAACCCAGACACGGGCCTTGCTCTGTGCAGAGGGGAGGTCCGAAACGGGTCTCAAAATACGACCAGGACCTGCAAGGATGCCGCCAGACACGGCCCCTGGGTCTGACGGGAGATCAGATATTCCGGCCTAATTCTCCAGCTCGTTCCTGAGACTCTGAAGCCATTATATACATGAAGCAAAATGAGAGGAAATGAATGAGCAGGATCGATGTAAATCCATTTTGGAAGAGGCCATTATGATGCTTCATTTTAGAAATCCTTTCGAAGCTGCTCTTCCCCATCTTCCTTTCGATAATCAAGAAGCCCTTGGTATGCAGTGAGGGAAACACTGCAAAACCGCCAGATGGATCACGGGATTGGTCCAACAGATTCTGTGATACAGAAATTGTTTGACATCAAGGCCTTAACAGGTGGAAGAATGGAATGAACGATTCCCATTTTATGATAAAGGAGAGCCACGAGTCATTTAACGGTAGGGATAGGTGTGTTCTGAGAAGCGTGTCTTGAGGCGATTCTGTCATTGTGGGGACAGCACGGCGTGCACTCACGCACGCCTAGATGTGTCTAGCCTACGGCACACCTGGGCTCCGTGGCGTAGCCTGGTGCT